>CAUYQV010103045.1:0-71558 GCA_963574575.1 Galagoides demidoff
TTTAATCTGGCCATTTCAGTTTGGGAGATTTCCATTCAGTAAAAGGCAGAACCAAGGCCAGAGAAGAAGGGAGAAAATGGAAAGGATGTACAGATTACATGGGGAAGCATGTAATACAAGCAAGCAGAAAAGCTGGGGAAAGGCTCGGCGCCTGTGGCTCAATTGGCTAAGGCGCCAGCCACGTACACCTAAGGTGGAGGGTTCGAATCCCCAGCCTGGGGCCCGCCAAAACAACAATGATGGCTGCAACCAAAAAATGGCCGGGCGTTGTGGTGGGCGCCTGTGGTCCCAGCTACTTGGGAGGCGGAGGCAGGAGACTCACTTGAGCCCAGGAGTTGGAGGTTGCTAGGAGCTGTGATTCCATGGCACTCTACCCAGGGGGATAGCTTGAGGCTCCGTCTCAAAAAAAAAAAAAAAAAGGAAGTTCAAAATACAATTATATAAGATAATAAAGAAAAAAATAGGATATCTTAGCTGTTGTATTAGAAATTTATGTGGGAAAGATGAGCAAAGTAGAAAAATCTCTACCAAAAGAGAGAAAAAAAAGAGACAAATAAAAAAGTAAGAGAGAATAAAGGGGGCTGAAAAACCATAACAAAAATGGAGGAGCCCTTGCTATTGAAGAAGGTTAAAATGAAAAAATAAAAATATAACCAAAAAACCCCCATATATGTGTGTGTGTGTGTATAACTATGTGTGTATACATTATATATATAGCAATATATTGCCTGCACACCAGGTGGCACTGTGGTGTTAGGCGATGAAGAACATATGCTGTTTCGCCATGAAAAAAAATAGGTCTAACAAGCACATAAAAAAAAAAGTCCAACATCATTAGGAAAATGCAAATTAAAACCACAATGAGCTACTACTACCCAACTACTATAATGTTTATAATAAAAAAAAATGGTGAAAATGTAGAGAAACTGGAATCCTCTTCTGTTGCTAGTAAGAATATAAAATGGTACAAACACTGAGGAAAACAATGATAGGCGCACTCAAAGAAATTAAATTAGGTAAAAGAGCCCAGATGCAAAAGAATACATATTATATATATGATACCAGTTATGTGAAATATCCAGAAAAGGCCAACCTACACAGACAGAAACTCAAGTAGTAACTTCTTGTATCTGGAATGGGATGGAAGATTAAATGTAAATTATAGGCATAAGGGAGCTTTCTAGAGATTGGTGAGGTTCTAAATTAGATTACGGCAATAACTGCACAACTCTATAAATTTATTAAAAATTCTTAAACAGTAGACTTGTGATGGGTTAATTTTGCTATGCAAATTAAGTATTAATAAAACTGTCTGGAATTTTTTTTAAGAGGATAAGCAAGCTTGACTAGAAAGTAAATTCTATAGAAATAGGAGTTAAGATTAGAAGGATTTGGGTGCAACTCTTCAGAGATCTTTGAATGTCAGAGTAGAAATCTCAACTTAATCTAACAGACCATAGGGATTGCCTGAAGGTCCTGCAATGGGGTAAGATAAAAATAAATAAAATTTACAGATACTAACATTCATAAAATTAACCTTACCTAATGTGTCAAAGGAATAGTCGACACATTTGAGCATAAAGGCCTAGACTTGTGGGCTTCCTTATGACCATGACCTCATCTTAGCAAGGGGAGATCTTCTTCAATACCTTTACCCTGAATCATGAAGGTGGGATAAAAGATGAAGGGTGATGGCTGGAAACTAGTCCTTCATGGGGCAGGATGAAGGAAAGTGGAGAGATAATATTTAGAGGAGGGTTATATTTCCCTAAAATCTAGTATGCTGGTAAAAAAGATGTTGAAATCATATAAAAGAAAAGTTAAAACCAAAAATACACCAGGTTTCCATCAGGAAGCATGGTGAAGTTGAAGAGCTACTGATATTACTATGCAACATTCTATTAATGATCCTCAAGTAACATATTAATCCATTTAAATCCATTTAAAGTCCAGTGTTCAAAGTGTATTTCTTTTTTTCCTTATTCTTCAATGGCTCCTGGACATATAGCTGGGCCTCATAAAAGTATCTTTCAAATTACAACACCTTAATTTAACCTTGGTTATCTGTGGAACTTTCAAACAACACTGTGACCACTATTAGCTCTCTTTTTATTAATATACAGAGAAACACATATCAGTGCTGATATAACTGCTCAGCTCTTCATAGATATTCCTATAAAGACAGCATATATTTTTCTTTGGCTAAGACATATTACAAAATAGTCTCTTTAGGAAATTGGCTTTGTTTTCCTTTATTTAAAGAAAGAGAAAATGGGAGCAAGAGAAGGAAGGTAGGTGGGAGAGTTTTGAAGGTTATAAGGGTTGTAACAGTTGTTGGTTCACAATTCAAACCATTCAGAACTCCATTTACAGAAAACTAATACAGGAGGAATAATTGTGCTAGATGGGATTAAACAGGAAGATAGATAACGTAAATGAAAGAAATCCTCATACAATTACAGATAATTGGAGGCCACTTATATATTTTTCTCTCATCACTGACACCAAAAGATAAGATTTTCACTTCCCTATAATAATGGGCCCATTAGTAGTTTTATTGTAATATTAGAAACATCTTCTGAGTATACCTCAAAGGATTAACTTTTTTTAAAGATCAAACAACAAACAGAATGAAATTTTAGCAGAAGAGGGTTTCTGATTATTTCTGGCTTAGAATGCTTTATTTCAGGCAGGTTATCAAATTTCTGAATCTGATAAACTTACCAAGATAAAAATCCTAATATTAAATTTACAATATAGGCAGCGGTTCAAGTTAACACTAGCAAACAGAAAACTCAAATACTGACTGAAGAACACGCAGATAAAGAAGTATGCATTCAATTTACAAAAAGCACACTTGCCCTGGGGAAGTAAAGCATAACTGATGGTTATTAAAAGTAGAATGTTTTTATAAAATAATAGGCCAATTCTTCCCTTGATGTATGTACAACCCCCATTAATGTCAATTAGCATTACATACCTAAATCCAGAGAAGCATAATGCCAATGTTATGATAATACTTTGGACTTACATATCTTGTCTAAAACTAATTCAGTTGCACAAAGCCCTGTGACTTAGATCATTATCTTTAAGGTCACTTAATAAATGCTGACTGGCCAAAAACCACACCCCAGTCTAAGGGGTTGGCACAAGATGATCCTTAAGGCTAAGATGACCATTGGTTTCTGAAATTCTAAACTGATGAAAATTTAAGATGCCAAGTCCCTTGCCATAAACATTGTGTAGGTACAATATTTACTTTGAATACTAGAGGATAAGTTTCATGGTATATGCTACTCAGATAGGCTTTAAGGGATCCACAGATAAAAGTGAATGAAGAATGTGAAACTCTCAGAAAAATGAAGTGACATGCCCATAGGCCCCATGCTGATTTTATAAGGACATTTTGCTTATCTGCAGTAACAGATATCACAAAAAATATGTATGGATCTTTTTCTTTGGCTAACCAGCTTTCATTAGTGTTTGTGTATTTAATTGTGGCCCACAACAACTTATTCTTCCAATGTGTACCAGAGGAAAAAAATGTTGGTCACTCATGCTCTAAGCATCCTGAGACCAGAGAAATGAGTTTATAGGGTATATATAGGAGAAGGAAATAGCTCTCTCAAAAATACCAATGACAACCAGTTTGTAACCATATCCCATTTTGCAAAAAAGTTATTATTTGTGTTATTACATGTGGTAAAATACACATAAAATTTACTCTCTTAACTATTTATAAACATACAGTTCAATATTAAGTACATTCGCATGGTTATGAAAAACTTATTTTGGTGGTCATCAAATCATAACATTTTAAAAAATTGTTTCAGAAATTAAAGTCATCTAAAAGAAACATATAACATTTTTAATTTTTTGTACTGCTTCCAAATATTTGCACATTTAGCTATCATAGATACAGCTATTTCATTATTTGTAACTTAATACACACTATTTCATAATCTTCTTTTTCAATTATATGAAATATTTACATTATGCCAGCTTTTAAAGTAACAAAATATAATAACCATATAAAATGATAGCATATCAAATAGTAGTATTATAATAAACCTAATAATTTTCAGATGAAAGCTGATTTATAATTTCTTGCAAAGGTATGAATTATTTAAATAAGTAACTGGATAAATGTATTTTTTTAGTGAATGATTTTTCTTAGCTAAATATCCAAGAGTAGAATTACAGAGTAAAAACATACAAATTCCATTTTTAGACCACCACCTCACTCTTTTTTCTTTAACTTACCACTCCACTTCATACACAAACATGTGATTGCAAATTTTTTAATCTTTTATAACTATCACCTTCCCAGAAGTAACTTTCTTTTAGCTCTGAAGTGATTATATGAAAAACAAGCCCAGCAACATCACCACATCCCAGATACCTCCTTGTCAGTCTGTCAGCATATTTTTTACTTCCCAATGGCAATGAGGAAAGTGGATCTTTCAATGGTTTATTACATATTCCTTTGTGTTATCAGCCTAAATCATGCTCATTTAAAAAGCCATGGGACCAGGGCAATGCCTGTGGCTCAAGGGAGTCGGGCACTGGCCCCATATGCCGGAGGTGGCAGGTTCAAACCCAGCCGTGGCCAAAGACTGCAAAAATAAAAAAAGCCATGGACCAAAAAGCTCTTAAGCTTCTGTGTGACTAAAAATGATTTTATATCTGTGTGAGTATACATATACAGAATAGAAGGAAGTTAGGAATATACACATATAACAAACAGAATAGAAGGAAGTTAGGAAATTTTAAGTATAGAAAAATTAATAGACAGCAAACTCCAAACCGACAAGATCTCTATTTAAAATTATGCCTAATATAGCCTCTGTTTTGCAGAAGAGAAAAATCAGCCAACTGTCTTTCTTAAACATTAATGACTATGAGTCATGATATCACATATATGTCATCTGACACAAAATTTACATCACAAAACATGTTCCCTCTGGTACAACAGAGGCTTAGTGTTCAAGTGGGAGGGGAAAGTCTGAGCACACACTGAAACATAAGCCCAGTGATAGAATAAGTCTAATTTCCCCTATTTCACTTTATTTAATCAGTCTTGCTTGACTAACAAATTCATGTAAAAATTTTATAACATGAAAGAGAACTTATTTTTCAAAGCTTTTCTGCCATTAAACATTAGGATTCAATGGCAAAGAAAATGAACCTGAATATAAGATAACAAAGTCAGATTTTCATTCAATACTCAAGTTTCAGATATACTAGACTGGGATATATATCAGACATATACAGAATTCTGGGGAATGCTCCAGAAGATTCTACTACCTTTCTGATAGGTGTATATACAATGAATAATAGATGATTATGAATATACATAAACATACATGTGGAAGTATGTACAAATGGTTCGCATGCATCACCACTTTCTTTAACCTGATTGTAATTTTGCTCAAGAAAACCAAGGATGTCTATGTCCCACCTGACAATAATTATGGTAAAAATGCCACATGATACCCTAAAACATGGCCTTGGAATATACTGCTTAGTATCTGCACAACATTGATCAAGTTTCTAAACCCAACTCAGAGTCTCATGTTCTTCATCCATAAAGAATATTACTATCTTTACAAAATAACTTTAGATATTAAAAGAATAAATAAAATTTACTTTAGACTCAACAGGTACTCCATAAATAAGAATTTTTCTTACTTTTGTTCTTAGGTTCTCCAAAAATGTATTCAAGTGACTGAGAAGGCAGTATTCCAACTTACAGTCCTAGTCCCCTCTTCATAGACTGACTCAGTAAAGGGTGCTTAATAGATGGTCCTGGTGAAATGTGATGTGGTAGGAGATACTAGTAGAAAAGGTATGCTAATGAAAGTAGGATGGGAATGTGAGTTTGAGGGTTTGTGAGAATGCAGGTTTGGGGGTTCCTATATAGGATATAGGAACTGACTTGCAGTTGGAAATAGGAGGAAGTATTTGGCTGACCACCTAGTACATCAATACTCAAAACTATTAATGGTAAATCTTGAAGCTAGTGACCAACATGTTAGAAATCTTAAAAGATAAAGGAGGCTGCCACCCACAATAGGCCAAGAGAAGGCTGACTGCCGGATGATGTTCCTAAATGACATGTTCTTTCATTGATGATTGTTTCACTGCCATTAAAACAAGACACTTGTCCCAGAAAAAAGACTGTGAGCTGTCCAGAGGAGCTATCCCCTTTGCTTCATCTTTGGGAAAGTCTACAGGTGATTTGGGGGTTGGCAGTAAAGCTGTTCTATATTTGAACCCTGCTCTGCATCTGAATTCACAGTTTTCTTGTTATATCCATCATTATTGATAGTATACTGACAGGCCCAAAACTAGCTACATTATTTGAGGTACCCAGGAAAAAAAAAAATATGTCACCCTTTGTTCAAAAAGTACTAAGAATTTCAAAATGGCTACTATGGAGAGCATTAAACCATTAAACCAAACAGGAGCTCAGTATGATTATGCATGGTACATGCCCATGAAGCCAGCCCAAGTGAGAAGAAGAAACTCTTGACAAACCTAATTAATTTTAAGACATCACACTAAAGTATAAGCTAGGAGCTTGGTAAGACAATTAGAGAATTACAGTAATAATTATGGAATATACCAAGAATTGTCCAGTAATACTAATTATAACTATTTACCAAGTACATACTATATGCCTGGCATTGTGCTAGTTGCTTTCTATAAATGATTGATAATCTTCACAACTTGAGTGGTAGTATGTGGAAAATGATGATCTCAATGTAATTTACCCAAAGACACACAGTTAGAAAGTGGCAGAGCTTGACTTTTAACCTAGGTTTTTCTGACTCTAAAGCTTGTGTGCTATTCACTGTTACATAAGGCACAGGTAAGAAATATTTGCCTTTAGGCTCTGGCACATGACTCTAGACTCACCAATCCATAGTCCTGTGTGAGGACTGTGTTCCTTATCTGTGGTGTCATATTTTGCAAAAATTATTCATGAACTTTTTCCTGCTCATCAGCTTTCGTTTGTATTTGTATATTTAACATGTGGCCAAAGACAACTCTTCTTCCCACATGTGGCAGATAAGAAAAAAGGTTGGACACTCCTGTGAAGGAAAATCATATGAAGTAGGAGAAAACTGTCCTTACACAGAAAACCGATATTACACTGACCTGCTTGTAAGTTCCATCTAGCAAAGTGTCCAGGTGTTGGAGAGGAGCAGGTGTTTTATCTTTGAACCTTGTTAATAGCCGACGTTGAATGGCTCGAAATTGTACAGCTCTTTCAGATAAGAGTTCTTCAAATCTTTCACTATTTGTCCGCAACTACAATGAAGAATGTCTTAAATTCAGGTTAAATGAACACAAAAAATGTTTAAAGAAAGAATAGAGACAATGGCAATATAAGTTTGAAAACACATTCTAAACATATTTTAGAATTAAGGGAATTAATGTGTCATTTGTTACATGAATACATACGTAATACCATGAAATAGATCAAATGCAAATTTAGTAAAGGTGACCCAGTATAACAGGGGAAAAATAGATTACTTAATAAATGTTTTGTGATAATCAATTACCTGGGAAAAATAGGAATCAGTCCCATTGTTTCCAGCAAAATCAACTACAGAGAGATCAATAGTGTAGACACAATAAAAGCACTAGAAAAATTAGAATTTGTATATAATCTTGACATAGAAAGGCCTTAATTAGAATGAACCAGAAGCCAAAAGCCATGCACACACCACTGATAAATTACTAAATAAAAAGTACATTTAATTATATGTGATTAAAAAAAACTGTAAGCAAAGTGATAAGACAACAAACTTCAGGTTATAACAGCAATAACCACATAGAGAAAGAAGTAAAGGTATGCCCATCCTACCTAGAAAGCATCTACGAATCACTGTAAAAAGGACCATGACCTGGGCGGCACCTGTGGCTCAAAGGAGCAGGGCACCAGCCCCATATGCTGGAGGTGGAGGGTTCAAACCCAGCCCCGGCCAAAAACAGCAATAAAAAAGAAAAAGGACCATGACCCAATCAAAATCAGTAAGAAAAACAGCAATACTTCAATAGAAAAATGGGCAAAGTTTTACCTACAAGTTAATAAAAATAGCTGTTAAACATACATACTTTAACCTAACAATCCCTTCTAGAAATTTATCTAGACTAGAAAATTATCTAGACAGAGCAATGACTATAAAAAGTGATGTATAAATAAAGATATTCATTACAAAATTGTTCTGTTATGGTAAGATATCATTAATAATTAAAATTCCCTTTAATCGGGGAATTAGTTAAATAAAGAAGACTAATCTGTAAGAGTACTAAGTGTTGATATGTCATGCTGTCTGTCCAAAGATGATTAAATAAAGCAAAACAAAAAGATACAGAATAGTATGTATAATATGCTAGCATTCTTTTTTTTTTTTAAAGAAATCTATAGGGCGGCACCTGTGTCTCAAAGGAGTAGGGCGCCAGCCCCATATGCCAGATGTGGCAGGTTCAAACAAGGAACTGGAGACCAAATGTTGCCTCCAATAAGGAAAGTGAGTGGCTGAAGAATGAACATAAAAAAATCTCTTTTCACTATCACTCATCTCTTAATTAAATATAATATTATTAAAATAAATGAAAGCTCATCAATGTATGGTAGAAAAAACACTCCATGAGATCAGATCATGTGAACTGACAATTCAGCTTCATAAAACAGTAATTGACTAGTTCTGAAAAAATATTATATTCAAAATGGTCAGAAGTCAAACATCTTATACTTTACATTTCTGGTATCAAGCCAAATTCTTTACCTTTTCAGTGCATATATTCTCCAGATACTTGATAAAAACTACATGGAAATAGAAGTAACTTGGAAATTGATATAATACAAATTGATAAATCAACTTCCTTTAATCCCAATTTTAAAAGGACTAAATAAATCACAGAATATTCTCTTGAGGAGAAAAAAACCATTCATTACCAGAAATTAAGTAACCAAATTAATTTTTTAAAAGAACATTAGCCTAATTGTCAATAATTCTTCTAATTGCATAATTTGCAACTATAATATTTTATTTCCTGAATTCATCATGAAACACAAAAATTTAAAAAGATATTATCAATACTCAGACACCAGCCAAGTTATCATTCCTTTGAATCCATAAATAGGCATCAGGGATTTCAGCAGAATTTCAACATTTAAGGAATACTGTGTTCACTGCCATTGATCTTAGGGTCAAACACTATTCCAGGCACTAGAAATTACAGCAATGAGTAAAACAGACAAAAACCCCTCCCTTCATGGAGTTTACACTCCAAGGGACACTTGAATTCCAAAACCATCTTGATTCTAAATTTAAAATCTTATTAATGGATGAAAGCAGAGAGTAGGAACAGGGAACATAGAAAGCATAATCACACCCCCCTAATTTATGTGTGTAACAAATGCAAGGTGTCTACAGTTCACTGTATTCTCTAAGCCCCTCCTCAGAAAATAAATAACTCTGATGTGAAAACTCCAGGGAGTTACTAGCCAGCAAATAAGGAGGGAAAATTATAAGGAGGGTCACATTTATTAGGCAGTAGTATCTAATATTCTATATTCCAGGGAGTTACTAGCCAGCAAATAAGGAGGGACAATTATAAGGAGGGTCACATTTATTAATCAGTAGTATCTAATATTCTCTGTGTTAAATATTACAAATACACAAGCAGTCTAGTCTTTCTGTGGGCTCTTTTTCATAAACCCCTAGACTCCAGATTTGCACAGCGAAGTAAGAATTTCTTACGTTCTAGATTGCAAAGGTTCTCTATCCCTTAAATACCTAAATATACTCTCTTAAACTATCCATTTTGGTGCTATGATTTGATCAAAGGTAGACTATCCTAAAAAATATTATCGTCATAGGGAAAATAAAAGTAATTTATTTGATAATGACTATTATCTATAATTGCATTATATATACCTAAAATTTTCCCTTTATGTTCATACAGCATTAACAGAAGTCTTCATAGGTGAAAGTCAATGTTCTTAAAATGTTCAAGAGTTGACTGACAAGTTACGTGACTGATAATCTCTCTCTCTCTCTCTCTGACACATAACACCCCATTGCTAATGAACTGAATGTCTATTGATTCTTTAAAAAGCAGTCATTCCCTTACCAATCCTTCCTTACTCACTTGAATAATGTTCAAAATGCTCTCAAAATTCCCTTTTTGTATTACTTTTAGAGTCTGTTTATAGATTCTATAAGTAAGTGGAGTCTAATGACTCTGTTTTAACACACAGAACTTTTAAAACAATGACTATCATTGTCCCACCCATTCATAAAACAAGACTCTTGGCCATTTCCAAGCATCAAACCAATCCTCAAAGGATGAAGATTTGCCATTATATAGATACTCAAGAGAATCTAACAGAGGTTATAAAAATAGATCCAAAGAAAAAATGCAAAAATATTAAGAGCAACAATGTTATTATCATTTATTTAGACATTTAATTATTCAACATTCACAAAGCACCCACTGTGCCAGGCATTGGAGAATATTTTAAGTGGTTAACCTTCATTCAGATGCAGAAGTTCGGATGTACTTGTTAAAAAAAAAAAAAAGAAAAATCACTTTATAATCACACCTCATTTATGGCCTGCTAGAATTAGTTAGCCAAATGGCTGCCTATAAGCTCAAATAGTTTTAATGCTGGGTTATTGGTGTCAAAGGTTAAGTCCCCATGTGGGAGAATTAAATCAGCTCTGTTCCAAGGCCAGACTACATGCTTAGCTCCAGGCAGTCACTCTGTAAACGTCTGTAACTGATCACAAACTGAAAAAGAGAACAGGAATGGATTCACATAATCCACCATCCATATAACAACTCAAAGCACACAGACTAATAGAATTGTATGCTAAAATTCTTTTATAGCATCTATTTTTTTTGTATATTTAAGGATTATATATGGTATGAATTATAATCATACACACCTCAAAATGATGATCAATCAACTCAAAATATTCTTGGAGAGGCATAGAGCCAGAAAAAGAACAGGCAAAATCTTTGATTCCCTGCTTTTCAAAATATTCTTGAAGGCGAAGAGTAAGTTCCTTTGTTATAAGCCAAAGATCTTCAAACTGTTCACTCTGAATGCGGTATCGTTCTAAGAGAGAAAAAGTATTTAAGGAAAAATGCTCATTCATACAATTACCAGCTGAAACTATACAAACTATCACTATCCCTGATGTGAGTATTATAAGGACAAACATTTCTTTTTTGTAACACAGATAAGATTATACTGGCTTTATAAAAATATTCTACTGCTTCATTGTTGTTTTCCGCATCAATCACTTAATTTTCAAATCGAATTCCAAAGGTAGGAGGTCACAGTGGCATGTTTTAGGGTGTGGTTCTTTTTATTATCTGTTCTTCTGGATCTTGGTTTTAATCTCATAGATCCAAAGAAACTTATTTCTCTAGCAGTAATGGAAGTCCAACAGACACCAAGCACAGTCTAAAGCACTTACATACACTTTCTTATTTAAAACTCAACGCCATATGGGGGAAATAGTGTTATTGTCATTTTAGAGATAAATAAATCCACTTGCAAAGTTTAAGTAATCTGCAAAATCATCCAGCCAGTTACTAACAGAGCACTGGAACTCTACATATTAATACAAATATTAATTATTAAATGGTTCACAAGACTGCATCTCTCTGAATTTACATGCAAAGACTTAACAACTATGTCTACAGTTCACTAGGCACTTAACTATATACAGTCATGCATTCTTATCCAATATCCCAGGTGACTATAGCCAGTCCTTTCAGAAGGATTATACACTTCATGAGCTTTAGGATTAAGTCCTATACTCCATTTAATTTATGATTTACTAAGCATCTATTATATTATGCATGACATCATGAAGAAAGAAATGTTGAGAGTACAGAGAAGAACTCAGTCTTCTTGCTCAAGGAATCTAAAGTCTAACTAGGGTAGCATGACACAGGGACATTCAGAATATTTCTTTATATGCTGTTGTATCATTCCCCAGTCCTCCCTACACTTTAGTATTATTCTACATACTGACTTTTGCCCATGATGCTTATTAGACATTTTCTTCATTTCTCCTCATCAAAGATGGTAGGACTAATGTCATAGATAACAGCTTTTACTTTCCCTTGTAAATGTCATTGAGGTTGTAATGCTTTAGACACAGCACAATTATAATGGTGTAGAGACAGAGAAGTAGAAGGGAAAATGGTGAAGATACAGTATAGTATTGGAATCCTCTAAACATAGGCCAAGAACAGTGGTACATGCTGATGATCCTAGCACTTTGGGAGGCTATAGTAGGAAGATCACTTGAGGCCGAAAGCTCAAGACCAACCTGAACAACATGGCAAGACCCCATCTCTACAAAAAAATTAAAAAATAAAAATTAGCCAGGTATTGTGGTACACACTTGTAATCTCAGCTACTTGGGAGGATGAAGCAACAGGATCACTTGAACTCAGGGATTCAAGGTAGACCACTGTACTTTAGCTTGGGTGACAGAGTGAGACCTTATATAAGCTTGAGGTCTAACATATTAAATCTAAACTGATACTAATTCACTTTCCTTCATACATGTAACTCAGTAAAAGATATTCAAGATAAAATAAAAAATCAGGAGAAAGGCTCTACCTTCCAGGAGCTCACAGTAAACTTGGAAAGATGGCATGATGGCAGAAGAATGAAGACTGCTTTTGCTATCACTGATTCAGGAAAACTCATTAAGGCTGACCTGGCCACAGAGATGCCAAGACTTCTCCCCAGAGGATACATTACTAATTTCAAGTATGGGAAGTACCGTCACATAACAGAAGAATTAGATGACAGCAAGGGAGCTACAAAGGGCAGCAGTCATGTTAAAAATTGCATAATAATTATAGATGTTCACACAGTTATAGTTGCCTTGGGAAAGCGGCAACTTCATGGTATTTAAGTGTTTCTTAAGGGTCTGATCTCCTTGGTCTTCAGTGTTTTCTTGAAAGTTTTCCTGTGAGTTGTAGAATTCAGCATGAAAGAAAGAAGGGTCATTTCACAAGGCACAGGCCTGTTTGTCCCTCCAGCTATCTTGAAACAGGTATTTGGTTCTGGCTTAATGTTGCCTACAAGTCCCAGACATTTGTCTTTCCTGGAGCAGAAGTTTGACTTCTGGCTCAAGGCTGGCTCTAGGATCCTATGCATCCAGGATCCTGTGTCTCCTCTTTCTATACATCTATCCATTCTACAGCAAGTGTTTTTTCCAGAACACCTGAGCCTCCATCTAGTCCAAGCAACAATCCTAGGCTCCTGGAGGAAGAAACTAAACTTGGCCAGCTACATCTCCTTTCTCAGCTTTGTGATCTCCCAGAATACTAGCTTCCCACCCTGCTGCACCAGGCCTTATGAATGTAGCAGATACAAGTGAAGAAGTGGTATGCTGAAGTGATCCTGGCCCAAGAGGACAGTGAGACATGGTAGTGGTTCTGGGATTCTCAGGGCCAGCCTGCTCAAGACAATTATATTACTGACCAATCAATAAATGTTTCTCGTTACCACCACTGTTGCCATTGCTTTCCCTAAGTTATTGGAAACTAAAGGGAAGAAATTTAATCATACACTTCTTTAGATCAACATAGCACCTAACTAATCAAGTAATGAGAGAAAATATCTTTAATTAAATATGTATTTTCCTTAGTAGGAAATTTGCTGTCATTTCACATTTCTACAGAAATATTAGTTTCTGTAAATTTTTCAAAGGAAATTTAATTCACTCAGATTCTAGAAGGATTTTGAACAAGTATCCACAAGAAGGTGGAAAAACTTGGGGTATAGCCTAAATACATAAAGAGTAAAATTTCTTATATATATATAATGACTTAAAACTATAGCAAGGAAGTTATTCCATTGGACTATAATTTTTCAATAAAACATGTCATAATAAACAACTGGGCTTATTATGATATGTTTAAAAGAAGTATATCAGCTGGCCTCACATGTAAAGTAAGATATATTTCAAGGTACATGAATGCAGTAAAGGAGCAAGCCACAAGGATATCTGTGGGAAGCACATTCCTAAGCTAGGGGAACTCTAAATACAAAGGCACGGAGGCAGGTATGTGCTTTTAGGAACACTGAGGCGGCCAGCTTGGCTGAAGCTGAGTCAGAAGCTTTTTACTGCTCTGTAACAAGATATTACACCAGTTTCTGTTAAATCATCCATGTAGGTAGGTATTGCAAAAAAAATCTGGAAACAAGGCACAATCAGCTATGTCCAGGCAACTAATCCACCACAAGTTATTGTGAAAATTGAACAGAATTTGCCACTGGGGAAAACATGGATCAGCAGGCTAGGGCTGAGTTCTTAATGAGAAAGGACAAATCCAATTAGCACCTGCCCTGATGGCTCTGAAAGTACTGGGCTTAGTCTTCATTCACAGCTTACACTGGGCATGGGTGTTAGATGAAGGAAAGCAGAGCATACTGTGGGCTGTCCAAGAAAAGCAGCAATGCCCCAAATTCTTTCCCCAAAGGAGATAACCATCCTGTCTCAGTTGCCTACCATTGGAGCTTCTTCCCTACTCCTGGCAGACAACAAAATCTCTACTCTGACAAAACTAAATGTGGGCAAGTCCAAGCTTTTCCCTTCTCCTTTTATGGAAATTTGAATTATCTCAACAGGGGCCTATGAACTCACTGAGAGTGAGTTCCCATCTTAATCTGCTATATTAAGCAAACAAAGACTCCCCCTCTCTAAAGAAAACCTAGCAGAGAAAAATCATGTGCAATAAGTTCAAAAGAAAAAGACAAATCACAGAAATGAAATTTGCTTTATAAAAGAGAAGGAAAACAAGACTATCTTAGTTTATAGTTTCAACAAAATTCAAGGCAATAGTGCATCTATTAATTCATTCAAAAAATATTGAGTGATAAGTGCTGAGGAGACAATGGTGATCCTCACCCTACTGAGAAGGGCAGAAAATGAATAAATAAAAAACTTATGAAATAGAACTTATGAAAATACTATGATAGAGAGAAAAGGGGTGCTGTGATAAAAACAAATGGGTGCTCTTTCTTGAAATACATGTACTATGGTCAGGAAGACCACCTTGAGAAGGTGACATCAGTGGTAATACTAACTGTAATAAGGATATACTAGCAGCTAAAATTTACCTAGCACTTCCAACATATCAGGAAATTACTGTGCTTTTTAGGGATTATTTCAACGGATTCACATAATATTTTCATTCTATTTTATTGCCATTTTATAAATTAAAAAACAGATGGTTAAGTAATTTTTCCAAAGTCTATTCAGAAGAATTGTAAGCTAGAGCTAGAATCTAAACTATCAATTTAAATCTAGACCTCACATTCCTAAACATTTTGTGCATAAAGTTTGTACCTCAAGGATGAGAAGAACCAGGTAAAGGGAAGGACAAGCACAAAGTCTTTAAGGCAGAAAAAGGCATGTAGAGAAAGTTAAAGAAGGTCAGAGTGGGAAGAAAGCACTCCTAAATCAGAGTGCATGTTGGACCAGGATCAGCACATACAGGGATCCCAGAGACTCGGTAAAGAGTTTGGTTATTATTATAAATGTCAAGGATTTTAACCTGGAGGGTTTTTGTGTTTGTTTCTTTATTTGTTTTTATTACAAGAGCCAAGTAGAAAATGAATTGGAAAGGGAAAAGAATACATTTATAGTTAAGATATTAAACCATGGTCCAGGCAATGATGGTGCCATATGGAGCAATCAAGAGTATCATGTTAGAATAGAAATCCCTACTTATCCTCTGAGAAAAACTTAAAACCTCATAAAATTTTAAATCTGTAACTTCAGTAAAAAAAATTAATCTTCAATTTCATCTACACAAAGGGAAAAATGAAACAAAACACACAAG
This sequence comes from Galagoides demidoff, assembly GCA_963574575.1. Classification (NCBI taxonomy): domain Eukaryota; kingdom Metazoa; phylum Chordata; class Mammalia; order Primates; family Galagidae; genus Galagoides; species Galagoides demidoff. The sequence continues at coordinate 15,907 of CAUYQV010103045.1, forward strand.
GGTTTTTACAGAAATCAAATTAATGCTATAAGTCAAAGATCTATACAATTTCAAGTTATCTTTGTATTATTAAAATTTAGGTCAAACAAAATTAGATGTTCAAAAATGTTGAATAATAATTATTAAAACTACCTGATTTAAGAAGCATAGAATGAAACATAAAATTCAAGAGAAAAAGCAAATATAAGAAAAACTCTATGTATTCTTTGTGACATGCTATAATACACTAATGTCATCAAGTAATAAAAAAGTAAAACTCATAATAAACATTTAAAAGATGAAGTTTATTCTGTAACTTTAAATTTGGGGCATCTAATTTTTTCTTATTTTCATCAACATATACAGAGAAGAAAAACAATTTTCTACAATAAAAAATTTACAATCAGAATTGAGATTTAGAAAGATGAACATGATATATTTAAGATGAATTTTATTCAGATTATAAAAACTCAACAACAATAAATGAGTCAAAGATTTATAAGGCATTATTGTGGTTATTAAATTTTTTTAGAATTAGTGCTCCAAGATGATTAATATTGCTCCTAAAACCTTTCCAGAGAATATATTTCATGGAAACAAGAAAGGAATTTTTCTATTTACAACAAAAGAAGCTGTATTTTAAACCAGGCCCCTAAAAAATTGTAATCAAAATAGTTGCCAAATGAACATTCAATTTGTTCTCTTTTTCCCTATATCTTGTAATAGCAGCTCAGTAGAATTAACCAATTCAGCTTCCAAATAAAATAAATTTAAATGATCAGAGCCCAATCAATTGTTATTCCACTCTACTACAATTGGAGGAAAAAAATATTAAATTAAGCAGGACACAAAAATACATTATGTCAGTTTCTATTTGTGTCACAACATCTGAAGTTCATCAATACACATATATAAATAATGTTTATATTCATATCACAAAGGATCTAGACAATTTATGCTATTTGGAAATTTGTGAGATGAAAAAGCAGATGAATACTTTTTAACCCAAAATCTGGAGGTAGCAACAGCAACAATTTCAGTAGATATGAGTATAATATATTTCAAATATACAAACTCTTCAGTATTAGAAACTATTAATAGTTTCTTGATATTTACTTTTCTTAATCATATCACCTTATTTTTCCTTTCCATTTTTATTATTTTAATAGAACTATGGGGTACAAGTTGAATTCTATTACAAGTATATTGTATAATAGAGAGGTATGAGCTTCTATACCCATGAACCAAATAGTGTACCTTTTACCCAATTTTTCATTCCTATCAAAAGCCCCCCTTTGACTCTACAATGTCTATGGTACTACTCTGTGTGTCCTTACATAGCTGTAATTTAGCTCCCACTTATATGTGGTATTTATTTTTCTGTTACTTAGGTACTTCACTTAGGATAACACCCTCCAGTTTGATCCCAGATGCTGCAAAAGACATCACTTCATTCTTTCTTAGGCTACACATAGCACTCATGGTACACAAACACCGTATTTTCCTTATTTACATATTAGCTGATGGACACTTAGATTGATTCTATATCTTTGTGATTGTGAACTATGCTACTAACATATGAGTGCAGGTATCTTTTTGATAGGACTTCTTTTCCTATTGGTAGACACCCACTAGTGGGACTGCAGGATCAAATGGTAGATCTACCTTCAGTTCTTTCAGAAATCTCCACACGGGTTGTACTAATTTACATTGCCACAAATAGTGTATAAATGCACCCCTTTATACAACTTCTTGCTAACATTTATTGGCTTTTGACTTTTTAACTAAGGTCATTCTAAGTGAAATAAAATGGTACCTCATTGTAGTTTGAATTTACATTGCTGAGATGAGTAGTGATACTGAGTTTCTTTTGTATACTTTTGATCATTTGTTTATCTTCTTTTGAAAAATGCCTGTTCATGCCATTTCCCACTTTGTAATGGGGTTGTTTTATTCTGGATGAATTGTGAGTTCCTTAGTTTTTTCTCAAATACACAGTTTGCAAATATTTTCTCCCTTTCTACAGGTTATCTATTTTCTCTTTGGTTTATTTCTTTTGCTGTGCAGAAGCTTTTTAGATTAAGTCACATTTGTCTATTTTGTTGCATTTGTTTTGGGACATTAGGCCAATGTCCAGTAGTTTTTCCTAGGTTTTCTTCTATGATTTTATGATTGGTTTATTTTTATTTTTCATCTATATTCATCAGAGATATTGATCTTACATGTAAGTCTCTAATCCACCTTGAATTATTTTTATATACAGTGAGAGATAGGGATCCAGTTTAATTCTTGTGCATATGGCTAATTTTCCCAGCACCATTTATTAAATGCTGCATATGTTTTTACCTGCTTTGTCAAAGATAAAGATGGCTGTGTGTATATATATATATATATATACATATATATATATATATATATATGATTTTGTTTCTGAACTCTCTAATCTATTTCATTGATCTATGTGTCTGTTTTTATGCCAGCATTATGCTGGTTTGGTTACTATAGAATTATATTATATTATACTATATTATAGCATAATTTGAAGTCAGGTAATGTGATGCCTCCAGTTTTATTCTTTTCCTTAGCATTGCTTTAGCTATTCGACCCCATTTTTGATTCCATATAAATTTCAGAATTATTTTTTCTAATTCTGTCAAAAATTACATTGGTATTTTATTATAAATTACATTAAATCTATGGATTGCTCTGGGTAGTATGGCCATTTTAACAATATTGATTCTTCTGATGCATGAGCATGAGATGTTTTTCCATTTGTTTGTGTTTTCTATCATTTCCTTCATCAGTGATTTTTAGTTCTCCTTGAAAAGATTCTCTTTTCATCTGCTTGGTTAAACTTACTCTCAAGTATTTTATTTATTTATTTACTTTTTTTTTTTTCAGCTATTGTAAATGGGATTGAGTTCTTGATCTGCTCCTCAGCTTGGTCATTAGTGGATAGAAATGCTATTGATTTTTGCATGTTGGTTTTATAACCTGAGGCTTTGCTGAATTCATTTTTCAAATTCAGGAGTCTTTTGGAGGAATCATTACTGTTTTCTAGGTATATCATATAATCAGTAAACAAAGACAATTTAACTCACTCTTTTAAAATTTGATGCTTTTTATATTTCTTTATCCTGAATGCTTTAAGACTTCTACTACTATGTTGAATAAAAGTGGTGATAGTGGGCATCTTTGTCTTGTTCCAGTTTTTAGGAGGAATGTTTTCAACTTTACCCCATCCAGTCTGATGTTGGCTATGGATCTGCCATATATGGCTTTTATTATTTTGAGGTATGTTCCTTCTGTGCTGAGGCTTTTGAGGATTATTTTCATGAAGGGGAGCTGGATTTAATGAAATTCTTTTTCTGCATCTCTTAAGATCATCATCTGGTTTTTGTTTTTAACTGTTTATGTGGAATCACATTTACTGACTTGTGAGTGTTGAACCATCCTTGCATCCCTGGGATGAAACCCACTTGATCATGAATTATTTTTTCATATGCTACTGGATTCAATTTGATAGTATTTCACTGGGAATTTTTCATCTATATTCATCAGAGATATTGATCTGTAGCTTTTTTATTACAACCTTTCCTGGCTTTGGTATCAAGGTGATATCCATTTCATAGGAGTTCAGAAGGATTCTCTACTTCTCAATCTTTTGGAACAGTTTCAATAGGATTGGCAACAGTTTTTTTTTTGCATATGTGGTAGATTTCAGCTGTGAATCCATTGGTCCTATGCTTTTTTTTTTGTTGGGAGATTTTTTAAATTATTGAGTCAATCTTGCTACTCAATTTTATTTATGTTTTTCAAAAAACTAACTTTTCATTCATCTTCTGTATTTTTTTTTTTTTTGGTCTCTCCTTTCATTCTTCTCTGATCTTTATCATTTCTTTTTTTATGGTAACTCTGGCTTTAGTCTGGTCTTGTTTTTCTTTTTCTAGAGGTATGATGTTCATTGTTAATTTCTGATCCTTCTACTTTTTAGACATAGGCATTTAATGCTATTAACTTCCCTTTCATGTCTGCTTTTGCTATATCCCACAGATTTTAATATGTTTTATTTTCATTTTCACTCATTTAAAAATGTTTTTAATTTCCCTGTTTATTTGTTCATTGACCCAGTGATTATTCAGGAGCAAGTTATTTAATTTCCTTATATTTATATAGTTTCTGAAGTTTCTCCTTGTATAGATTTCTAGATTTCTTGCACTGCTATCTGAGAAGTGATTTTGATTCTTTTAATTTGTAAAAACTTGTTTTGTGGACTAATGTGGTTTATCTAGGAGAAAGTTCCATGTGCTGATGAAAGGAATGTATATTCTGCAGTTTTTAGTAAAATGCTCTGCAAATTTCTGGTAAGTCATTTGAGCTAAGTCCATTTTAAGTCCAGTGTTTGTTGACTTTCTGTCTTGATGATCTATCTCATCATGTGAGTCGGGTGTTGAAGTTCCTCATTATTATTGTGTTACTGTCTATTTCTTTCTTCAGGTCCAGTAATATTTGTTTTACAATTTAGGTGCTCCAATCTTGGGTACACATCTATTTAGGATAGTTATGTAAACTTTTTCTTTGTCTTTTTTCTTTTTTTTTACTATTTTTTATTTAAAGTCTGTTTTATCTGATGTAAGTATGGCTATTTGTGTCTGCTTTTGGTTGCTATTGGTGTGGAATATCTTTCTCCATCCTTTTGCTTTCAGTCTATATGTGTGTTTATAGGTAAGGTAAGTTTCTTATGAATAGGTTATAGTTGGATCACGGTTTTTATCAATTCTACAAAACTATATTTTTTAATGTAGCATTTAATCCATTTACATTCAATGTTAATATTAAGGCTTTGTTCTTCTGACCTTGCTAATTGTTTTCTATTTGTTTTATAAATTATTTTTTCTTTCTTTTTGTCTGGGAGGTTTATTGAATTTCTATCATGTTGCCATTTAATTCCAGTCTTTCCTTCCTTTGTATGATGGTTTTATTAGGCTTTAGTTTTATATTTCCATGTGTTTTTGTGATAGTGCATATTAACCTCTCATTTCATTTTTAAGACACCTTCGAGCATTTCCTGTAGAAGCAGTCTAGTAGTCATGATTCTCTCAGCATTTGATTGTCTGGGAAATACTTTTTCTCCTTTATTTATGAACCTTCTTCTGGCCGGACATAAAAATTCCTGGCTGATAGTTTATTTTTCTTTCAGCACTTTGAAAATGCCATCCCATTCTCTTCTGGCCTATAAAGTTTTTCCTGAGAAGTCTGCTGTTAGTCTGAGCTTCTTCTGGATATTAGCCAGTCCCTTGCCAGGCAAGCTGCTCAGAACCCTATCCTACCCTACTTTTAGTGCTTCCCATTGCTTCCATGGTAAATCCTAGCACTCGCTCCTAGAAAATCTGTTCAAAATATGAAAATCTGGTTACTATTCTGGTTCCTCTCCTTGGAGGAAGCACATACTACCTGCACCTAGTAAGCCATCTTGATTCTCTCCCTCAACATTTACTTGTCAAAAGGCTTTTACTGAGTTCAATTTTATACTATTACCATTATGCCTTGATAATTTTGCTCAGAAATTTGAAAGTAAATATTAACAGCAATATTATATAGATTAATGTATACATTAAACTATTCACAGGAACAAGAAGTGGGCATCAGGTGACTTGTCCCTAAATTTCTTAGCTTCATTAAAGGACCATCATAGAAACTCTAATACATGAATTTCTGGGAACACAAAAAAATTCAGTGATCCTTAGAAACCTCAACATTTACCAAACATCAGAATATAAAATTTTCCTCTTCCTGGAAACCCTCTAATAATTTCCTACTCATCCATGAAGATTCTTTACAAGTAAAATCTCTTGTGAAGTCTCATTACTTTTGGATCCAACAGCACCAGAAGTAAATTTCTGTAAGCACATCAAGCAATTTATTTGGGTTCTATTTATCAGTTTGTCTCTCCCATGAGGAGAGCTCTATAAGAAACACAGCAGTATTTATACCTAATGTGTCTGCTAAATAAAAAAGAACAAAGGTCCTGTCTACTAAGAAGTAAAATAAGACTCTCCTCTCCCCTATTCTGAAGTCATTTTGAGTAATATAGTTCAAGCTCACATATGCTTTTTTGGGAGGAGATTAAAAAAAAAAAACTTTACAAAGCCCAATGCTTTTTCACATACATATTACCTTTTCTCTTTTATACTTTTTTGACACAGAGTCTCACTGTTTTCCAGGTTAGAGTGCCATGACATTAGCCTAGCTCACAGCAACCTCAACCTCAAACTCCTAGGTTTAAGTGATCCTCCTGTTTCGACCTCCCAAGTACCTGACTACATGCACCTACCACAACACCCAGCTGATTTTTTCTAATATCAGTCAAGAGAGAGTCTTGCTTTAGTTGTATCTTATTCTATTTCATCAGCTCTCAATCTACAGATTCAAAAACCTGTTAGGATTTTGACCCTAGAAACTTTATTACAATTTCCGTACGGGATATATGTTCCTCCTACTAATGCCTTTCTTTTTCAAAAACAGAAATCCTATTTTACCCTACTTATTACTACAAAAGTAATAATCAACTACAACTACAAATGTATAAGTAGGAAGTGAAAGACCCCTGGGAAAACTTTAGATTTTTAAAATTAGAATGTAGTCAGCCTGATTATTTTACTGTATGTGTCTGTGTATATATAAGCATGCTTTTCCCTCAATATAGATTTGTTAAACATTTCCTTTATTAGTATCTTTATATCCATGAAGATGTACATAACTCAGTGAGTTGAGTAGTTTAAGTATATCATATATAAGAGAAGTCAGTTTGCAACTAGTTTTAACTATTATTCTCACATACGAAGCAACCAAATCAATAAAGAGTATTTAAATCTGAAATCAAAACTTGATTATATAATTACTACATCTCTGATTACTGAAATTAGTCACATCAAAATTCATCCAGTCTACCATCGTCTTTGCTAATATATGAAAGAAAAAAATGAGTATATGCAAAAAAAAATCAGTTCCAATTTTAAGGAGTATCCACAACCTACCTCACCACATAACCATCTCAACATTTTTCAACTCTTTAAATTCCTCTCTCAAATTATCCTCATTCCCTAAACTAAAGTTATATATCTTAAATAAAACACAATCCTATCTTCATACTTTTTATATCCTATATACTACAAAAGTAATAACCAACTACAACTACAAATGTATACGTAGGAAGTAATAGTATGGCTCTTAGTTTTCTCTCTATATAACTGAACATTACCCTTTGCAGAAATCATTGATGCGAGAATGTTTAGTGATGTAGTGTACTCAGAAGGAAGTTTAAAAAGAAATAATAACATGGTTTTACTTACGAGAAGTTTTGGAAGCAAGAACAGTAACTCGGGAACCTCCCAAGAAGCGAAAACCCATTACATTCACCTGATCATCATCTGACTGATTGGCAAAACCTACAAAGGAAAAAAAAAAGAAGAAAGAAAGAAAAAGAAAAATATGACCTTATGTGACCTGATTGTGAAATTAACACAACACCTGAAATACAAAGCTCAGCTGAATGACAAATGTTTATATACTAGTCATGTATAAACTAAAACACATTAACTTTGGTTTCCACAGCAGCTTCCTATTGCTGGAATTTCTGCCTCACAGTAACTCTATGGATCATTTAATCTCCTTTTTTCCAATGGTTTGATTCCAGATATGAGACAAAATATGCACATAATGAACCTAGAATATCTTATTACACTAGTTAGCATAGATGCAATCACTGAACTGTAAGGCTGTACAAAAAGGACTCAAAAGCCAGTTTAAAAAAGATGCCACGGGGCAGAGAGAAAAATAAGTATTAAAAAAGACAATAATTGCAAGGGAGTAAAATACATTAAATATATTTAAAAGCATGAGTTCTATGGATACTTAATAATAAAACAAAAACAAATGGTCACTACTAGAAAATCAATGCTATTTTAAACTCTATTTATTTTAAATATTTTTTTAAATTAGTAATAAAGAGAAAGAACCAAACATTTATCCTCACAATCCCATTCAAATAGCACCAAATAATCACTACTCATTGAAAGAAAGTTTCTCTCTATAGAAACATTACAGCTAAAAATTGAATACTAGATGAAAGAAAGTTTCTCTCTATATAAATATTATAGCCAAAAACTGAAGAAAGCCTGTAATGAACTAATGGATATCAGCCTCAAATATCAAATGCTTGTTACCATCACATCAAAAAAGAGACAAATATTTTGTCTGTTGAAAGTCTCTACAATAAGACCACTTACGAAAAACTCTGACCAAAATAATCAATACTGACTCTACTAGTTCTACATATAACTGCCAATTTATGTGCAACAGGGCAGACAGTTATAGAAATTTTAAATTATCATCACATGGGGTAAAGGATGTCACCAAGATGGCTACCAACAAAAAAAAAAAAGTAATATAGACAGTTATAGAAAAACCAAAAATGTCTCTGAGAGTTCAATTTCAGAAATTGCAATAACAAAGAAAGGATGGCTGGTTATATCAACATACCTAAGAGCTCTACAGATGGCTAGGAACAAAGGAGAGAAACTTCTGGTGCCATATATGCAACAGGAACCACCATGTCCCCAGTAACCTGCTACACAGAAGATACTGGCATCTTTTGCCACTGACGTAACCAATACCCCTTCCCATCAGGAAACTCCAGAGAGGGAGGTATGGCTGCACAACACCTCCTCAGAAGCAATACTGTTGTGCAGCCCCAAAACCAAAGCCACCACCTGTCCCAACATACAAATGCCCCTGATCTCTGAGCCACAGCTACCTCACAAACATGAGGACAAATCACGTGGTAGGCCACAAAACAAACTAAATTGTCTTGACAAAAAAAAAAAAAGAAAACATATGGGATTCAGCAAAAGTAGTCCTAAGAAGAAAGATTATAGCAATAAATACCTCCATTAGAAAAGAAAAAAGATCTCAGATCAACAACCTTATTTTATACCTCAATGAACTGCAAAAAAAAAAAAGAAAGAAAGAAAACACTAAGCACAAAGTTAAGAAGAGGAAGGAAATAATAACCATCAGTGAAGAAATAAATAACTGGAAAAACAATATAAAAGATCAATGAAAATAACAGTTGATAGAAAAGGTAAATAAAACAGAAAAACCAATAGACTAAGAAGAAAAGAGAAGATTCAATAAATCAAATCAGAAATGAAAGATGAGACATTACAACTAATATTACACAAACACAAAAATCATAAGAGACTAAATGTACAATTACACTATGTATGTCAAAGTTAGGATAATTTTGAAAAAGTGGATAAATTCCCAGACACATACAACCTACCAACACTGAGTAACGAGGAAACAGAAAATCTGAACAGACCACTAATGAGTAAGGAGATTATATAAATCATAGAAAAATTCCCTTTGAAGAAAATCCTAGGACCACTGGTGAATTCTATCAAACATTTAAAGACTACCAATCCTTCACAAACTCTTCCAAAAAATCAATAAGAAAGTAATATTAGGATTTTCCTCTAAGATCCAGAACAAGACAATGATGCCAACTCCTGCCACTTTTATTGAACATAATATTGGAAGTCTTTCTTGGAGCAATAGAACAAGAAAAAGGAAAAAAAAGCATTCAAATGAAAAAGAAATAAGTGAAATTGTAATTTGCTAATGGCATAATTGTACATACAGACAACCATAGAGACTGCAGCAAAAAACTGTTAGAACTGATGAACAAATAAAATGGTAAGATACAAAGTCAATATAAAATGTCAGTAGCATTTCTATATAATAAAAACAAACCATCTTTTTTTTAAAATTTTTTACCATCTTAAAAAAGAAATCAAGAGAACAATCTCATTATAATAAACACACACACAAACACAAATACTTAGGGATAAATTTAACTAAGTAGGTGAAATACCTGTATTGAAAACTATGAGACACTAATGACAGACAGTGAACAAGACCTCCCAAATGTAACATTAACAATGTCTCATGTTCATGGATTAAAAGAATTAATATTTTTCAAAATTCCATACTACCGAAATTGATGTACAGATTCAATGCAACCCTAACAAAATACCAATTTACATAGAAATAGAAAAAATAATCCTAAAATTCATATGAAACAAAAAAAACCTCAATAGCCCAGGAAATAATGAACAAAAGCAAGAAAGTTGGAGACATAACAATACCTACTGTCAAACTGTACTATGAAACAATTAAAATAGCATGGTACTGGCATAAAAATAGATTCATTGGTCAATAGAACAGAACAGACAGCCCAGAAATAAACACACACAAGTACAGTCAATTGATTTTCTACAAAGCTGCCAAGCATACACAATGGAAAAAGGATAAGTCTTCAATAAATGGTATCGGGAAAACTGGAGATCTATATACAGAAAAATGAGATTGGACCCTTAGGAGCATCATATACAAAAAATAATTCAAAATGGATTGAAGATTTAAATATAAGGCTTGAGACTATAAAACTACTAGAAGTAAACTTAGGATAAAAAACTATACTACAATGATCTGCATAATTTTTTAGACTTGACCCCAAAAGTATAGTCAGCAAAAGCAAAAATAGACACATGGGATTATACCAAAATAAAAAGGTTCTGAACAACAGAAGAAACACCTAACAGATTAAAGTGATAACCTATGTGTTAGAAAAGAACATTTGCAAACTGTACATCAGAAAAAGCATTAAAACCAAACTACATAGGGAACTCAAACAACATTATAGAAGGAAAATAAATAATTTGATTAAAAAATGGGCAAGCAACTGAAATAGATATTTTCAATAGAAGACATACAAGTAGTCAACACACATGAAAAAATGCTCAAAATTTTTGCTAGGAAACCATAAATTAAAACCACTATGAGATATCACCTCACACACATTAGAATGACTGTTACAAAAAGGTAAAAGATAACAAGTGTCGGCTAGGATGTGCAAACAAGGGAATGTTTGTAGGTAGGACTACTGGTAGGACTATAAATCAGTATAGCCATTGTAGAAAACTACATGTAGGCTCCTCAAAACACTAATGATAGAGAAGACCTGGATAAAGCAGAAGAGCACAGGCCCAGCACTTAGGATGAGACCAGGGTGATCCTGTTCAACTGTATCTACCACAGGACACATGTGGAGCACATACCAATTGCCATTAGCACCCACGCCACATTGTCCCAGCAGTTAGACTACCATTGTCACTTAACAGGCCCTAAGCAGGGCAAGAGCCAATGTAGTTGCCAACTTTGGATATGGGTAGACTGCACACTGTGGACCAGGACCATCCTGCATGGGTACCCTACACACACCTTGTCCCTGCAGCATACTCAGCAGGGCAGCTGCCCCATCCAAAACATATGAGGACTGTGCCCATTGGACCTGCTCCATCCTGCTTGGGTACTCTGTCCAACAGACCCATTCTATCCCATAGCATGCTCTGCCCCAATGTACACCATGACCTGCAGACTGGCTCTATACCAAAGGCACGATATACCCCAGGGGCTTGTTCTGTCCTATAACCCGCAGGCTCACTCCATAGTAGGGGCCCATTCTACCCAGTGGACCCACTCAACTCTGTATGTGCTGTGACCTGAGGGCCTGTTTGGTATCAGAAGCCCATTCCTCCTACTTGAAACAACAGGCTAGCACTGCCCTGTGTGCCCACTATACCCTGTGTGGGCACTGCACCATGTTTTTAACTTGTTCTGCCCATATGCTTAGCACCTTGACAACGTAGGCCAATGTACATGAGTTCCAGACATAGTAGGTATCCTCCTCCATGCATGCCCTTTCCCATGCCCAGCCCCACTTTGGGTGCATGTCTTGCACCACTTGCTGGCCCTGCCACAGAGGCATGGTGACAACCACAGGGGAACAAAAGAAAAGTAGAAAGAAACAGTGGTAAAGTCTCACAGCACATCCACCCCTCTCCTGCCTAGTCAAGTGTCCAGAGTAGGACCTACCCACACTATCTAGTGACCCAATTCTTCGCCAATCGTCAGAGTTCCCAGCAGAGAAGAACAGATGTACCAGGTGTACTATCTATTTGGAGAGAAGAGGCCCTAAAGAAGAAGGCACCAGGCTCGGCGCCTGTGGCTCAAGCGGCTAAGGTGCCAGCCACATACACCTAAGGTGGCGGGTTCAAATCCAGCCCAGGCCCGCCAAACAACAATAATGGCTGCAACCAAAAAATAGCCGGGCATTGTGGTGGGCGCCTGTGGTCCCAGCTACTTGGGAGGCTGAGGCAGGAGACTTGCTTGAGCCCAGGAGTTGGAAGTTGCTGTGAGCAGTGAAGCCATGGCACTCTACCCAGGGGGAAAGCTTGAGGCTCTGTCTCAAAAAAAAAAAAAAGAAGAAAGCACCAGCATAAAAACTTCAGCACCATAGAAAAACAGACTGCATCAACACCCTGGAAGATCACATTACCATCTGATCAAATTACCATATATTCCAACAATCTCACTTGTGGATATTTACCCACAAGATCTGCAATCCCATGTTTATTGTAATACTATTCATTGAAAAAAGAAAATGTGAAATACACACACACAATGGAATACTATTTAGCCTTAAAAAAAATTGTGTCATTTGTGACATTGATGGAACTAGACAATATTATGCTAAGTAATACAAACCAGACACAGCGAGGCAAATACTGTATGCTTTCTCTTGTATGTGGAATCTAAAACAATCAAGAAATCAGAGAGCACAATGATGGTTATCAGAGGCTGAGGCAGGGGTGGGAGGCCCTAGAGAAAATGGTGAGATGATTATCCAAGAGTACAGAATCTCAGACCGGAAGAGTAATATTTTTTATTTTTGTTTTTGTTTTTGTTTTTTAATTTTAAGATACACAGGTTGCATACGCCTTATCTGAAATTTTTGAGACCAGAAGTATCTCAGATTTTGGATTTTGAAATGTTTCTACATAGATAATGAGATATCTTGTACTGAAATACATGGTCATAGTATCATTTTGTACCCCATAAATATATACAATTATAATTTATAAGTTTATATGGGTCAGTGCCTATGGCTCAAAGGAGTAGGGCACTGGCCCCATATGCCAGAGGTGGTGGGTTCAAACCCAGCCCTGGCCAAAAACTGCAAAAAAAAAAAAATTATAAGTTTATAAATTATTTGTATTAAAAAATAAAAACTGGGAGGCTGAGGCTAGAGGATTGTTTGAGCCTAGGAGAGTGAAGTTGCAGTGAGTTGTGATTAGACCACCACTCTCTATCCTGGACAAAAGAATAAAACCAACTACTCTCCTTAGCCCCCACCCCCAAAATAAATTAAATTAAGTATATATGGAAAAAACTGATAGAACTACAAAAAACAAATAGACAAATTATAGTCAAGATTTCAATACCCTACTCTGATAACTGTTACAAATAAACAGAAAATCAGTAGGAATGTAGAAGATTAAGAACACTATCATAAAACTTGCCTTAATTGACATTTATGTAAAAATCCCATAGAACAACAGCATTTTTTTCAAATGCATATAGAATATTTTTTAAAACAGTTCCAGCTATAGTCATAAAGTAAACCTCATAAATTTAAAAGGATTCAGGTTATACAGAGATCTGTTCCACCACTGTTATGCAATAGTAGAATTAAATTACAAATCAATAACAAAAAGATCTACGAGAAAATTCTCAAGGATTTGAAAAACATATACCACAATTCCAAATAATACTGAGTCAGAAAAAGAAATCAAAAAGAAAACTAAAATGTTTTAAACTGTATAAAAATGAAAATACACCACTCATAATTTGTGGGTTGTAGATAAGACAGTATTTAGAAATCAAATTATAGTATTAACCAACTGTATTAATAAGATACTTTTACCTTAAGAAACTAGAAAAGAAGAATAAATTAAATCCAAAGTAAGTTTAAAAAAAAAGGAAAATCAGAGAAAATCAAAGAAATACACAACAGAAACAACAGAGAAAATTAATAAAACCAAAATCTTGTTCTTTAAAAAGATCAATAAAATAGATAAACCTCTAGTCAATAGATGAGGGGAGGGGAAAAAAAGAGAATACACAAATTACCAATATCTGTTATGAATGTGTGTTATCACTACAAATTCCATAGATATTAAAAGGTTAATAAGGAAATATTATGTAGAATCTTTAGCCATGAGTTCAACAACTTAAATGAAAGGCATACATTCCAAAAGATAAAAACTAACAAAGGTGACTGAAGAAGAAATAGATAACCAGGGTAGTCCTACTTCATGTGGAGAACTTAAATTTGTAATTTAAAAGCTATCTCAAAGAAAAAACTTTTGTTCCAGATAGCTTCCCTGGTGACTTCAACTAAATATTTAGGCAAAAAATAATGCCCATTCTACAGTATTCCAAAATCTGGAGCAAAGAAAATACTTCTCAACTAACTCCACAAATGTCACATCAATTAAGTATAGAGAAACTTTAGATCAATATCTCTCATGAACATAGGTATAAAAATTCTAAACTATAGTTTTGCAAATTAAATGTAACAATATAGTGAGAAGATAATACATCATGACCAAGTGTGATTTATCTCAAGAATGCACAGTTGGGCTAACATTAAAAAATTAACCAATGTAATCCACCTAATTTAACAGATTTTTTTTTCTATTAACAGATTTAAAAAAGAAATGATATTAATATCTCAATTGTTGTAGAAAAAGCCTTGAAAAAACTCCAGTCTTTTCCTGATCAAAGTCTCGGCAACCAAGGGATAGAAGGAACTTCTCTATCCTAGTAAAGAATATCTACAAAGCACCTTACAGCTAAAACATACTTAATGGTGAAAGACTAAATGTCCACTCTGGATTTCTAGTCAATGTCATCCCTGAAGTTCTAGGCAAGGTAAAAGGGAAAGGAAAAGTCAAACAAACAAATAATCCAGATTGGAAAAAAAGAAGAAAAATCTATTTCCATTTGAAGATGAGAAGATCATCTATGTAGAAAATCTGATTAAATCTGCAGAAAAGCTAGTAGAACCAACAAATAGTTTAACAATGTTGCATGATGCAAGACTGATTTAAAAATATTAATTGCATTTATATGTACTAGAAAAGAACAATATGAAGTTGAAAAAAAACCATATAATTTGCAATATGATCAAATTAATGAGATAGGGATAAATCTGACAAAGATTTGCAAGACCTGTATGTCAAACTCTCAGTGAAAGAAACAAAAATAAGCCCTAAAAAGATGAAGAAAGTATAAATGCATAGAGGAAATTACACCACATTCAGTATTGTTAAGATATCAGTTCTCTCCAAATTAATCTATAAAATCAAGGCAATCCCAATTCTAATCAGCAGCAGGCTGATTACCAGGCATTGTTTTTAAATTGACAAATTGATTCTAAGATTCATATGAAAATGGAAAGGACCTGTAATACCTAAGACAACTATAAGAAGAATTAACTTGGAGAAACTACCCTATGTGACTTCAAGAATTATAGATTTACAGTAATCAAGACACTATGTTATTGCTTTATAGTTGAGCATAAAGAAAACACAATAGAACAAAATATAAAAAGTAGAAATATACCTATATAAATATGGCCAGATGGTTTTCAACAAAGTTACAAAAGGCAAATCAGTAGAAAAAGATAGTCTTCAAAAAACAGTGTGGTAACAATTAGATACCAAAATGCAAAAACATGAATTCTCTCCATACTTCATACTATACATAAATAACAACACAAAATGGATAAGAAACTTAAATGTAAAATATAAAACTAAAAAACTTCTAGGAAAAAAAAAAGAGAAAAACTTTATAACATTGGATTAAGCAAAATTTCTTAAATGCAACAGTAAAATTATTATCCATAAAATAGAAGTTAATAAATCGGGGCTTATTAAAATTAAGAACTTCTGCTTTTCCAAAGACTCTTCTAAGAAAAGGAAAGTACATGCCACAGACTGGGGTGGAAACATTTGCAAATCACATATGATAAAGGAATGAAAGAGGGCAGACAAAAAAGAAAAAAAAACATACTGCTTAATTCCATTATGTAAAATTCTAGAAAATGCAAATTAATCTATAGGCACAGAAACAGATCAGTGGTTGCTTGGTGATAGGAAACAAGGGATTACCAATAGGTAAAAGGAAACTTCTGGGCGTGATAAATATGTTCAACACTTTGACTGTAGAGATGGTTTCATAGGTATAAACTAAAATAAAAAACTTATCAAAATTGTACACATCAAACTTTTGCAATTTATTGTACATAAACTATACTTCAATGAAGCTTTTTTAAAGAAAAAACACAGAAAATATGTTCTAGAGCTACGTCTGAGAGTAAAAGAAAGTATGAAAATATGAATACCAGAAGAAAATATAAATAAATACAGAGTGCCAACAATATGTATACATGTTTTAAGCATGGAAAAAAGTATATTAAAATAATAATATTCAGTATACACCAATAACAAAAGATGAATACAAGTCACACTGAGCACCTCATATAACTGCAGAAGTCAAATGTGTATTTATATTACAAATTAAATACAGTTTTCCCTCTATGTAATTTTAGAATAGATCATTCTAAGCACAACATTAAAACCTAAAACTATGAAGAAAGGCTAATTAATAATTTTGCTATCTAAAAATATAATCTTTAAAATAAAGAATTAAAAGAAGGAATACAGGTAGTTAATAAAAAAAATTCTAAGATTCCATGCTAACAAATAATTTCAAAGTGCAAACTAAAAACGAGATGCCATTTTTCACCTATGATGACACAAATTTTTCAAGATTTAACAAATCCAGATGCTACCATGAGCATGAACCCTGATGCTGGCAGTAAAATCTCAGAACAATTTTTCTGGAAGGCAGTTGGCATTTGGATAATGTTTTCAAATATTCATACCCATTAACTCAATCATTTTTCTTTAAGGAATTTCTGCTAAGAAAACAGAGAAGTACCAAAAACGATGTGTACATGATACCTTCAAACAATTAAACATTATATAATAATTAAAATATAAATTTATTGACAAGCAAAGAGAGAGATATATTTGAAAGCATAAAAGATTATTATCAAATGTTTTGTTATCTGTTACTATATTTAGGCAAAATTTGCTTTAATTTTATTTTTTATTGAAATAATCTTTTTTTTTTTTTGAGACAGAGTCTCATTTTGTCACCCTCTGTAGAGTGAAGTGCAGCAACCTGAAACTCTTGAGCTCAAGTGATCCTCTTGCCTCAGCCTCCTAAGTTCTGGGACTACAGGCATGAGCCATAATGCCCAGCTATTTTTAGAGACAAGATCTCTGGCTCAGATTGGCTTCAAATTCCTGAACTCAAGCAATCCACTCACCTCACCCTCCCAGAGTGCTAGGATTATAGGCATGAGCCACCACACCCAGCCAAGTAAAATTTTGGTATTAAACTACTGGTATCATGACATATACCGATGGTCAGCTAATTTAGCATCTATTCCCAACCCCCTTTTCACTAGGCCATCTACATTAGTTCTCAGCCTCCCATACTACTAGAGAAGGCCATGTAACTAAATTATGTTACTGAGCCCTATTGAGTAGAAATTTCCTAGGAACCTTTTAGAAACATACTTTTCTAACAGAGGTAACTGTCATTACTATAGCTATCTTTTCCCCCTATCTGCCTTGTAGTGAGGTATCTTACAAGATATCTCATCAAAAGCCATACCTTACTGTCACCAAGCCAACATACTAGAGATGGTAGATTGCAAAGAAAGAAAAAAGCCAGGTCTTTGATAATGGTCACTAACCACAACTGCTTCCACTGGCCACTTCTGTACTTCTTTATGTGAAATAAAGAAATGTCTCTACTCTCTACTAACAAGGATTTGGTTAATAGACATCTTCATTCAAACACAGTTGATAGGGTTCACTGGTATGGCCCTTTAGGTAATCAGTTTCAAACTCTATTTCAAACTATTTTAAAGGGTTTAAAAATATTCTTATCCTTTGTTTGACCAGGAAGTTCAGTATTTAAATGTCTATCAAAGAAATAATAATAAAAGTGTTATTATAAAGATGTTCAGCACAGCTATATTTACAACACTAATAAACTAAAAATAACATAAATATTTAAAAGTATAATGCTCGTAAACATGCATCTGATAGCCAACAGCATTGATTTTTGATGTAAGATTTTAAGAACTGATTTCATCCCTAGACTTTAACTTCACACCATCATCAAGAAAGTTAATAGATGTAATGCACTTATACACTTGGTTACTAAAGATGTTTTATCCGATCAAAGCCTATTTCCTAAGCGACTCTGGAAAAAAAAAACTGACACCTGGAGAAAGTCACACTACCACAGATTACTCTAAAATTTAACTGTAATATGCAGGCTTTAAATATGAAGCCCCTTTAAACAACCAGATCTACAGAACAAACATTTGGACCCACCAGCTGCTATGGATAGCAGAACCACAAAAAGCTCCTACTTATCAGATTACTTTTCAGAGGCATAAAGAATATACTTTACAAAGATACATATCTAAAAACTTACAGTGAAGATGAATAATAAATATTTATATTCCAAGCCAAAAAATTCCAGTCTAAAAAGAAATATTTGATGTTTTTATTTCTGAATACTAAAGCACAATAATGATTATAATAATTTTAATCAAACTTAAAAGGTATGCCTTATTACCTTGTTGATATAAGCTATTCACTTTTGAACAGGCAAACAAGAGGGAAAAATCCTTAAGGCATTTTTATATTCTAACTTAACAATTATCTGATAATTACCCCATCATTACCTGCTGATTAAGGATTCCATTCTAAATTCTTAGCATTTCTGATGCTACAGGCATGTTACTTCAAAAGTCCTACCTGGGAAGAGACTGAGAAGACTGACTGGAGATTTGTTGGTATCAATAGTTAGTTTGTGGCTTGCAGTTTTTGAAGGCTGACCTGGTAGGCAGATTAATTTCAGGGGAAGTCTAAATTTACATTGGATAACTCTAGGAATGCCTGAAATAAAAGAGAGAAATGTAGATTCACAGATTTCGCAAATAATTTGACAAAAACTTTTATACTACTAGTAGTTTGAGTACCTACATGTCTTATAAGTTCGTTGCCTATTTCATTTAGTATAACAAAAACAACTGTTTACTGTGTTACTATGATTCATTGTTTTACTGATTTAAAATATGCAAGGAAAGAAATATTAAAAGGACATTAAGCATGATGTATATCTTTAATAGTAGTACCATATTTTTTAAATCATCACATTTGGATACTATATAAAACATTATAGTTACTTAACATTCAATTACAGAAATAAGACCTTCAAAGCTCTAACCCTAATCCAAGACTATCAGCAAAAATGAGCAATTACATAAATTTTATAACAGTAAGACTCTGTAAGACCATAAATAAAAATTTCTCTACCTGCAAACATTTTAAATCTTTAGGTATTTTTACTTATTAAAGATGCAAATTATACTAATAATTTTCAACAAATTATGGGTATGAAAGCAGTGTTTGCTCTACTGAAGTTCTATTTAAGTCCATGTGCATCTTACACATTAATATTAAGAATACTACTTTTACATGAATTAAACATTTCCCAAGCCATTTAACTTTACATATCACTTTAAGTGACATGTTTGAAGGCTCATAGTCACTCAATTGTCAGATTGATTCAATATTCATACATGCATGTTTAAATAGGTATTTGAATAAATAAATTTTATATAAGAATTTTTAAAGTTTAAAAAAATCACTCTTTCAATATTTTTACAGAGAATGGAACTAAAACCAAAGTAAACTAGGTTCTCTACATATAAATCTAGAAAAGGAATACTATAAATCTTAGTTTTCACTCTTTCTATTCTGGGATTGGGTGTTGGACTAGATAAGAGGAAAGATAATACACAGAAGCCTGTATCTTAGCATATTGCTATAGGAAAAGGGAAAACTCAAAATGTTCTCCTCTACTTGATGGGTGTACACTTTATTAATTCCTTTACTTTTTGTAATGGAGTCAGTGAGCAGCTTAAAAATAGCAAAAGCAGAAGCAGTTAAAGTTTGGAGACATGATTCCAAAACAAGATCCCTGAAATTAGCAATATGTTTTGCTAATGCCAATTGGAATTGTGTGGCTTACTCCACCACATCCAAAAGCTAGGAGTACATTTTTCAGTGCCATTTGTCCACTAGGATAGTGAGAGATCATCAACAATGGCAAGCATTTTGATATATGAGGTCAATTAAATACTTTTTCAGAGCATGTGGAGCATATTTGTCATTCTCTTCAATATAATCTATTATCCATCAAATTTTACATAGCTCAGTTTTTGCTCATAACCAACAGATGTTAAATTCACTTCTCCTGGATCCTAGCTGCAAAGAATAAGTGGTGTCTCTCAAGGAAAAAAAGAAAAAAGAAAGAAAACAAAAAAAAGTCCCAGGGTATTATTTCTTGACATTCTGTGAGGTTTTAGAGGCATGTGCATTTGTACTTTACCACGATGAAATGTTTTGACTTGAAATATTATAGTAACACGACCTAAGATACTCCCCAAAGCACAACTATCAATCGCACCACAAAAAAACTAAAAAGCATTACCTTTTCTGACTTCAAAGAAATTTCCATATATTCTATATATCCCCCAAATAATGAAAATATATCTACTGAGTATATTGCCTCTACAATAAATAAATTGCAGCCTCAACTAATACTATAGTCAGGAAAGAACAAGGAAGCAGAAACTTGTTTCCATTGCCTTAATTTTTAATGAACAACAAAAAATGCTTCATATTCTGACAATTTTGTAGTGCACAAAAGGAAGCAATCTTTGATATACTTTCAGTGAAGTTCTCATCTAATTATTCAAACAAAAATGTGGCTGTAAATGTTATTCTAAAACTATACTACCGAAACTGAAGGCTCTACTTCACTTGGACCAGGTCCTGACTAAATTCAGAGTAAAAAAAAAATTAAACATAATCAACAACACTGGCTTTCTTTTACTGAGTCTATATATTTGATACTATTACCCTAAATCTCTAAGAACCCAGAGGTAAATAAACTGGTGTGCATATAAGTTTTCATAATCAAAGCAAATGCATTTCAGGCACTAATAAACCCAAGACGAGAAATACATTGTAACTCGAGTCACAGTTCTGTGAGGTCACTTAATGACAATATCACACACTAGAGCAATGGTCTGAACTTGCTAAGATTTGTAGAACTCCTCCAAAATATCTTTTCTCTCCAGGAATTATAAACCTGTTTCTCAAAGGACATTTGGAAAACATTACTTTGAAAAATGATTATACTCATACTTAATAAAAATGATTATGGCTATTTTTTAAAGGATGACAGCTTGCAAAGTTTCACCATTAGGGTAAAAAAAAGTATGAAATCCTTTAGAAAACAGTTTAAGAAATCATATCTTTAGAAGAAAAATCAAAATGCCACTATTTTATATCATTTACATAAGATTAAAATTAAATTAAATTAAAAACCAAACATTTCAAAATACAATCTCTAATACTTAGACACATTTCTATTGAGATTTACACTTTCTTAAGAAACCTGAAGTATAAATTTGGCTACTAATTACTGTTTGGGCTGTAACTATATGTAAGAACATGAAGCCAGTGTTTCATAGAGGTATGTGTGGATGTACACGTGTGTAATAAAGAAAAAACTGCATGTATTTAATGATTTTTCAAGGTTGCTAACAGTACAACTTTCATTGAAATAGGCTTATTGGTCCTAACTTTGCCTACCATCATTGATATTTTCTCTACATTGGCAAAACAGTATATCTGGCTTATTCAACTCTCCAAGTTAACTGAGCCTGGTCTAAATTACTATCCAATCAAATACAAATCAAGTCACTTCATGATTGAAGAATATAACATGAATAAACTCTCAGAGAGAAAAGAGCTTCATCATTTATTTTACTCAAATATTGGCCTAGTCATTCATCAGACTGACTTTATTCTGCAGTGTTCTTACCAACTATAATCACCTCTCATTCAAGCACTTCCCTTCCTAACCTACTAGAGGAAATGGATAATCACAACTACCATGGTGCAATTAATCACAAAATTATGTAACACTCAGAATATTCTCATCAAAACTACCTCTAACAGAACAATTTTTCTAGAAAGAGAACTCTAATTTCACCTGGCAAACCTAAGAGATCAATATCACTGTCAAATGCAAAGCCAAAATGTGCTTATTTAAAAAAAGAAAAAAGGTAAAAAAGAACATAGTACTAAAGAAAAAAGAACATATATATATATATGTATATTAGAGGAAAATAACTATATCTATATATTACACATCTATATCATGCCTTTAGAACTCTTTCCAGGGGCCTGCTAGAGTAATTTCATATTGAAAACAAGGAACCCCAAAGCAGTAGCAATGTCTGGTAGCCAGAATTTCCTTGATCCTTTCCTGTTATGTCTGGCTACGTACTGTGCTTCATCTGCAGTCATGTTTTACACTGCCCATGTCATGTAACTTTAATGCAGAAATAATGGAGACTAACCCTTATGGGACATCATAAAACCTCGTTGGCTTCTCTTTTTCCACATATAAAAGCAGAACTGCTTATCTGCAATACAGCCTGAACAGATCAGGACAATAAAATGAATCAGTCTTTGAAATATGAAGCCATGTGTTATAAGCCCCAAGTGGCAACATATTATTTTCTTGCCTACTAGGTGCAGCTGAATATTTTAACTCTACTCCCTAACGCTTAATTATAATTTTAAAATACATTAGAAGAGATTATTAAAACCAGCTTTAACTTTGTATTGGAACATTAAAACGTATATGAATTGTGACTATTTTTCTCATAGTTTGGGCTAAATTTATAGTAAGAGGGAATGAATTTCTCTCAATAACAACCTTTACTGATATTTTTAAACTTAAAACAAATAAGTGGGATAATAATATGGTATTTCACAAATTTTAGTTCAAAATCTTATGAGTTATGTGAGATCTTACAAATAAAAATATAAATATTCATTATTAATAATGAGAGATTTTTCAGTGACCCAACATCTAATTGTTAAGTATACTTTGTAATTAAGCCAAACATTTACTTCTATTAAAACATTTCTCATATTAATATATGTTCACCTTTCAGATATCAAAATAATATGTACTATGCAAATCAGGTTGTTGGCAACACCCAAACTATATGAGTAAATATTACCATTATTTTTTTAAGTACAGCAGAACCACCTCTCTTACAGTGGCCACTTCCTTAGGTTGACCTAATTCTCATAGATGAGACCTGGACTACATGTACATAGTATCAGTTCAGTAGGTCTAATACCTTATGTTGACCACCTCTGTATGTTAACCAGTCTGTTACAATCCCTTAGATGGTCAACGTACAGAGAGGTTCTAGTGCATTTTAATTATATTTACCTATTACTAATTAATATTATTATCTAAAATGTATCTTAACTGATACAGATACACTGCAACATTAAGTCTCTATCTAGGAGGAAAAACAATCAAAGTAAAAAAATATTTTTTTACTTGATCCCTGTTCTTAAAGAGTTCAAAATCTATGAAGAATACCTAAGGAATAAACTTATTCTCATATTATTATCAGAATTATAGCAGAGTCATAAGCAAAAGATTTGGAGAAAATAAAATGAGAAACAATTAATAGTGACCCAAGCAAATTCAAGGGGGGCAGAACTTTGATCATATTCCCCTACAAATTCTAAACAAGATAGAGGCCCATAGAGTCAGAGAGAGAGAGGCAGATCTGTTGGGTCATGTAGAAAGATAATTCAGAATTTGGTGATAGATACCTTTTTTCCCTTACCGTTTATTTTAAGTAAAATAAAATAACAGAACATTGGTAAACAACCAATGATTTAGAGAAATAAGTTGTCAATGACACACCTTTGATGTTTTTCTAAAAGTAATTCTGTTCTTACTCTTAACATGATTCTTTCTCATAACTCAGAAACAACTAATAATGACAACTCTCTATGGAAACATGCATTATGCTCGCCATTGCAGTATTGAGCCATTGTATTATTTTAAATTTTGCAGTATGTAAGAAGATTTCATTTATGGTATAATATGAATTCATCAACCAAATTTTAGTTTTCAAATTCATTTTTTTCAAAATTATCTTACACTTACCATCAGGATTTCGATCTATCCATCACAGGCAAAACAAAAAGGAGCAGAGGAGAAAGAATACAACAAATTATCTGTGGTGAAGTTGCAACACAAATTTAATACACATTAAATACTAAATATCAATTAAAACTACTAAAATATCAATTAAAACTTTCAAGATTCTCACAGATGGTTTAAATGACCTTCCAATCAAACACAAAGTCAATTCACAAATGAAGGGAATAATGTGAATAAATGAAATTCAACAATATATATTGTCATCACAGAAGTCCACAAGATTGTTATTCTAATGTAAATGTGGCAAAAAAATAAAGGTATATGATTAGTAAATATTACTATGGAGTAGTATCTTTCTTTTTTTGTCTATAGAAAAGCATAATAGCAACAAAAGTGCAATCACAATCTCACCAACTGCTATTATAACTTTACAGTATATTTTTAAGCATTTTTTCTACTTTCTATTACTTGTTTACCTATTTTTCTACTTTAAACTTATTTTCAACCAGTATACTACCTTTTCCTTGAAAAATATATGAAATAATTGCTTAAATTAAGGCATCAGTAGTTTCTACAACTGTATAATCTATAGTATAAATAAGGTGTAATGATTCCTATTTTTATCAAGAAGCTCAATTAATAAGTGATTCAGAGATCTTACCCAAATAGTTCTCACTTTTTAATTTTGTTACTCAAAATTAAATATCCAACCAAAAGGTCCATCCTTACATAATCTTTTAGGGAAGTTGTTATTTCTTTATGAAGTCAGCTTTATCAAAGCCATTTAAACATAAAAATATTGTTAATTTTTAAAAAATTTTTATATTTATATAACCCTAAATAATTATAATTATATAACCCTAATAAATATAATTTTTATATCTATATTTACATAACCCATATTTTGAAAATATGGTAAATGGCTAGCATGGTTATTTCTCACTAAAAATATATTTTTCTTAATAATTTAAAGCAAAATAACTTATAAAGTAGAAGAAATTGACTATTTAAATTTACTTAAGTTATAATATCATATCAGAGCATATAAAGCTACCAGTGAATAAACCAGAAAATTTACTTAGACAAGGAAAAAAACTGCAGTTATATAAACAATGCCAACTAAGCAAAATGGTCATAAATAGAGGAGGAGAGAAAAGGAGACACTTTTTAAACTTCTAAAATTGTACAGAAATGTTTAAAAACACAAATACTGCTGAAATATGCTATTATCAGCTAAGCAATGTTTCAATTAAAAAGGCAATGACTACTAATTATTTTCTATCAATCAGTTGCTTATCAAACTGTTACCATGAAAAATGCATTACACAGGAGAAAAAACCATCAAATTAGACTCAACTAAGTTGAAACTGACAACAATTGAATCCCGCCCGGCCTAAAGACAGCCTTTTAAAATCTAAAATTTTGAATATTGCCTTGATGTTAGAGTAATCCCTAATATTCTTTTTTACGAATTCAGACTAGCCTTTAGTTCAAGCAAATGAAATATAACTAGATAATACTCTTCTAATGGGAATAAAAATATATCAGATGTGCTATTAAGTAAAAAGAGAAAATCAAATATTTTTATATATAAAACATTAAGTAAAAAGAGGGAATCAAATGTTATATATACAAAAATCAGCTAAGTAGACCTATCACTACTCATAAAACATTAAATTAGAACATACAATTTTACTGAACAGTAGAAAAGAACATTTTTTTCATTTAATTATAGTTGACAATAATACATATTCCCATCTTAAACACACAAGCATTTAACTCATAACTTCAATAACTTAAAGGAATGATTAGGTCTGTAAATTTGTGAGCAAGTTTATGTTTACCTGTTGGTCTGGCATAAGAAACAACAGCATTTCCTTCCAATTCAGATGGTAAATAACTTCTTTTCAGATAAACAGAAAAAACCACTGTTCTAGTCATCTCTGGTGCTATAAGCAATGTAAAAGTAACATAAATTATGTAATTTGGGATAGCTGGTATTATCAACAGTTTTAAAATGTACGAGGTACTCATTACATGCCAGGTACTATAATAAGCACCTTAAATGGAATAACTCATTTAATTTTCATAACAAATCTATAATATGAGTATTATCATTGTCCTCATTTTTTATGCAAAAGGAAACTGGAATATAGAGATTAAGAAACTTGCCCAATGTCATAGAGCTAATATCAGAAATAGGAACTCTGATAACTCTACAACAAGGTATAAAGTATCTAGCATTCTACCACTGCTTCTCTTTACTCAAATGAACAGGCAGCATGAATAGAAAAAAGGTACACCAGAGAACAAATAATTAGAAAGGAAAATAGTACATTATCATGGCTAGAATACAGATTTCAGGGGAAAATGAACAAGGGGATCAACTTACTAGATTGTGCATGTACTTAGCCTCCGATCTGTGTTAGAAAGTCTAAAGGGATTTTTAACTGCAAAAATAAGTAGTTCAGAATGTGTTTTAGAAAGATAAACTGGAAAAATTACAAAAAATTATTAAAGTACGAATTGAATAGTTGGGTATCATCTACAAATGATATAAATATAGTGGATAACTATATTATTCCACTTATTGCTCAATTATTTATTTACTCGTTCTAGGAATATTTATTGAGTTCCTACTGTCAGGCAATCAGTTAAGGGTAAGAGGCAAAAGGGATACTCTTTGACTCATGAATAAGAGACAGAAGCCTTAGCTGAAGAGCTTAGTAAACCAAAAAAAGGGAAAGACTTGAAAGATAATTCAAGGATCATTTAAATAAGACTAATGACAACTTAGATAAAAGTGGTTGAGGGTAAAAAATTCTGTAGTAAGAAATCTTACTAGCTGAGCATGGTAATTCATTCCTATAATCCTAGTACTCTAGGAGGCCAAAGCAGAAGGATCACTTGAGCTCAGGAATTCAAGACCAGCCTGAGCAAAGCAAGACCTCATCTCTACTTAAAATAGAAAAATAAGCATATGCCTGTAGTCCCAGCTACTTGGGTGGCTGAGGTAGGAGGAGTACTAGAACTCAGGAATTTGAGGTTGCCATGAGCTGGGCTGGGGCCATGGCACTGTAGCCAGGGAGACAGAGCAAGACTGTGAGTAAGACTTTGTCTCAAAAAAAAGAAAAAAGAAGGGAAAAGAAATCTTACTAAGGGTTGCCATTTATGATATTTCTACTATTTTAAACATTATTATAGATAACTTAAATCCTCAAAACAACCCTGTAAGACAAATAATTGGTATCCCTTTTTTGCAGATTAAAATAATTGCAGCTCCAAGTGATTACTATAGTGTGCCTAAGGTTACATATCAAATGAGCATCAGAGCTAGGATTCAAACTCAGGCCAAACTCTAAAGCCAATATTCTTTCTTCAAACATTACCAATTCAATAAATAGATGAGAGAAACACCAAGAAAGAAAGCCTTCCAAGTTTTAGCATTTAAAAAGAATCACTTTAAGATTGAACTTAAAAAATCTACAATCCCCCAAAATTAATTCAACACAACAATCCTTGACTGAAAAGTCCATGCTTGATGCTTAAGAGGGGAAATATAAGCAAAAGAACACAATTATTGGTCTGGGATGATCTCAGTCTCACTATTCAGATAAGAAATAATAACCACAAAATAAGTATACTAATATTAAAATTCTAAAAAAGCAAGCATCACACCAACAAAAAACTTACTCATAAATTCAAGGTTGAACTGATCACAAGTCAATACTAATGGTGGTTGCACATAGACTGATAATTTGACTTTCTGTAATACCACTCGATTCTGTAGTGTGATCTAAAGAACAAAAATTGTTATCAAAAGAAAATTACATTTAAATTGATAGACTAGCACAACTACTTAAAAATCACGAGAAAATAATTAGGAAACATTATTTAGAGCTGTTAAAGAAAAATAGTTTGTTAGTTTCTTAAAAAGTTAAATTTAAACGTACCATTATCTTCACAATTCCATACAAACAGAAATGAAAACATGGCTACCCCAAAACATGCAAATGTTCATACAGAATTATTTATAATTAGTTAGACATAAATGTACCATTATCTTCACAATTCTATACAAAGAGAAATGAAAACATGGCTACCCTAAAACATGCAAATGTTCATGCAGAATTATTTATAATTAGTTAAACTTAAATGTATCATTATTTTCACAATTCCTCATAAAGAGAAATGAAAACATGGCTACCCCAAAACTTACAAATGTTCATATTTATAATAGCCAAAAAATGTAGAAACAATCCAAATGCCCATCATGATGAACATGTAAAAATAAGAAGTGACATATCCATACAATAAAATATTAATCCGCAATAAAAAGAAATGAAGTATTGATAAATACTAAAACATGGGTGAACTTTAAGAACATTATGCTAAGCCATTCACAAAAAAATATATATTATTCCACTTATATGACATGTACAGAATAAGCAAATCTATAGAGAAATAAAGTAGAATGAGAGTTGCTCAGGGATTGCGGGGATAAGGAAGAACAGCTAACGGGTATGACATCTCTTAGAAGAGATAAAATGTTCTAATTGGATTACACTGATGATTGCATAATTCTGATAGTTTACTAAAAATCATTGAACTGTATATTATGAGGGAATTGTATAGTTTATGAAGTATACCTCAATAAAGCTGTTTAAAATGTTCTATCAAAAGAAAAGAAAAATCTGCCCTTATGGCTATTGAATAACTACATCATGAAATGTTATGTGTGTTCATTCTTCCTTTTATGTACGATTATAACATCATGAATTGTTTATCTTAAAAGTATCAGTATATCAGTATATTTCCTCTCAAACAAGTTAATAATTCTCTCAAGATTTCCTTATGAGGTGGATAAATATACTAGTCTAGATAAATATCAAAGCACTGCATTTTCTTCCATGACTGAACACAAAAAAATGTATCACATAACTAATTCTGGAAAACATCAAAGAATAGCAAATATTGACTACTAAATTTCTAAAGTGGCTACATTTTCAAACTGCTGCTCTTGCTTCGTGATACTAAGAAAATTTTCCTAGTAGGGCGCTGGCCCCATATGCCGAAGGTGGTGGATTCAAACCAGCCCCAAACAAAAAAAAAAAAAAAGAAAGAAATAAAGAAAGAAAACCTTTCTACCCCATTAAGATCCAATAGCTAAGAACTCTCATGGGTTTGCATGGGCAGAGAAGGCCAAGACTTCTCTCACTCCCCCCTGAGAAGCACTGTCTTTAAAAACCACCAGGCCCAACGTTCTTCACTGGACCACAATGCTAAGGGACATCATCTCCAAGCTATCAAAGAAAAGGCTTAAATATCTGGCTTCCATTGGGCACACTTTTCTCTTTGCACTTTGCACTTTGAACTTTTAGTCTCCTAAAAGTTCCAGCCTCTTTGAATAATCTCCTTTAGATGATTTCATCACAAATGGCTGATGTGACAAACCAGACTTAGCACAGTTACCTGCCTAGGTACAGTTACTATACCAACTGAGTTAGAATCTCTGGAGGGGTTGACCTGAATATGTGGCATTTCTTTAGAGCTCCCCAGGTGATTCTTATGTACCACAGGAAGCACTGGCTGAGAACCATAATTCTACACAGTACTTTTCCTATGGAGTAGTTCCGTCTAGTTACTAAACTCTATTATATGAGACAGACACACACTATTAACTGACACAATTCAAGAACATTCCTATCGTTAAGAAAAGAAGTTTTGTGTTTTCTTTTAAGTAAAAAGCATGTATCACTTCTTCCTTAATTATATATAATAGATACTGTATATATAAAGTACATATAATTAGATTCATTACATGTCTTACATTAATTTTAAGTGATGTGAGCATTCGGTATGACTTAAAAATAAATTAAATATAAAAAATTTGACTTGCAAAGGAAATTTTTTTAAAAACAGTTATTGATGCAAATAAATACGATAAAGAGAATGTACAATGAACTCTCAATTTTTACTTTGTAAACCCTGGAAATACCTGGAGAATTATCATGCTACAAACAAAACTTCCTCTGTAAGACCATCATAAACACAATACCTTTTTAGTAAAACTCTGTTGGTAATTATGGCAAGTAGAAACTATACAAGAACCACAGACAACTGTCTTTCAAATAACTAATCAACTAAATAAGCAGGACACAATTTAAGAATTTCACTATTAACAATAATATAATGCTTGTCTGTACACATATTTTAGCATAGAATTAATAATATTAGTGATAATAACTACTAGTGTCTTTTTATTTAATATAATACATTCATGCAACCATGCTAACAAGCTATTTATATTCATGATCTCATTTATTCTTCACAACAGTGCAAAACGCACATTATCATACACCCTTTTGCAGAGAAATAGAAAACTGTAGCTCAGAGAGGCTAAGTAATTTACCAAAGGCCACTCTGACTATAAGTTGAAGAACCACAGTTTAACCTCTGACTGCTGGCATCCAGGGCCCACATTTTTAACCAACTATGGTTAAGTCTCATAATAACTTTCCCAATGAAAAAGTATCCCCAATTTTAAGTTCAAAAAACAGAGCTTCAGAGAAGGTAAATAGCATGTCCAAGACCATCAACCCAACTAAAGAGTTGAAAACTGTAACTAGAAAAGTCTCTGACAGTTCAGTTTTTTTAATGAAATGAAAATTCCTTAAAGTAATAATAAGCCATTTGAAAATAGCATTCTGACTCTTCCTGAAATAATGATGTCTACTTAGACAACAATCACACCACTTTACATGGTTACAAGAAGGGTCTGCATTTGGTTTAGATACATGATCATGATTGCTCTCACACACAGATTTACTAAAGCCCAACAATGGGCTAGGCAGTTTAAAAATGTGAATCAAGGAGATGTGTGACAAAAATAACTACGGTAACAAAGAATAGTTGTGTTTGAGCCAAAAAAAGAGTTAAGACTTGGCTAGATCATAAACCAGATATTTTAAGAAAAAAATAATTACAGAATATTAAGGAGAAAATATAAAACATTAATTCAAGAATTTTCCATGCTATTTTCTGCTTCTAATGAAAATGAAATGTAATCCTTAGGAAATATAATACCCAATTTTTATCCTAGATATATAAATATGACTCCAAAGGCCAGGTATGAACACCCAACCACTCTGCCTAGTTGCCTGGAGTAAATGGTCACGCATCATACACACATACTCAAGGTAGCCACATCTTCATTCACTTGGAACGGATGGAAAAATTTTCTCAATTAACAGGATTTATTATGATGGAAACTTGCATGGTTATATATCTTGGCTGCTGTTGTTATAAAAGGCCATAAGGAGAGGATTTATAGCAGAAATTTGTATAGAAACTGTCAGACAGGATCAGGAAGTCATTGTGTCTGCTGTGTGAGTACAGCCAACTCTGTGCAACCCTATGTGTTACATTCCTTCTCGTGCTTTTATAATGGCAATGAGAAAGAGAGGTGTGACTTTGAAGTTCTCAAATACAGTAAATTCCATGGATAAAGGAGAATTTTCCAAGAGTGTCACACTGTCATTTTAAGGTGGTTATTTTACATGAAAGCCTAAGAACTGCATGAGAGGGAAAGATGTGTTTGTTTATAACAATAAATCCTGGTTGGCTGGATGGGGCAGAATTAGCATGAGCAATGTCATCTGGTTAAGGCACATTTCTTTTTGCGATTTACAGTGTGCTTCTGAAATATTATATGTATATGTCTGAACACTATCAGCACACAAGGTTTCCTCACACAAAAGTATAGATCATTTCTGGAACTCTGTAGTTATTTTTTTTCCTAAACTGTTTGATTTCTTGCCACTAAAGCTTTTCCAGACTCAGAAGTATTAATAAGATAGAGTCTTTGATTGGATGGGGGAAGGGAGACTGGGGAAAGACCACCCTTGTTTCCAATGGCAAGAATCCAAAAAAATTAGCTTAGGAAACCATTATAATATTGGGCTCCCTTCAACTTCGACCAAAGATCTCCACACTTGGGCCACCCGCTGGGGCCAGTGTAAGCGAACACAATTGGTAAAGCCTGGTGCCCTCTCAAGCTCCTCCAAGGACAGCAACCCATAATCTAAGAAAATATAAAGCCCTGTCCAAGTTTTGACTAAGTGAATCGCCAAAATACACAACTTTCCCTGGTTTCCAAGGTCTGGGTAGTGATAAATATTTTCAGCTTAATAATGTGCTGACTGATTACCACATTTTAATCTAAATGCCTTAAGAGGATTCTACATTTGAGTTCTAGTTCTAAAATTCTACAATGACAGGACTAAAATTCTTAACCAAAACCACATCCTTCATATTCTATTTTTCCAAGACTATCAATTTGTCACTACTCTACTTTGTGGCTTCTTCATTTAATATTTTCCTGCTATAAATATATCAATTTAAAGCTAATGTTATGGCAGATAGATGGCTGGGAATTCTATTTAAACAAACACATAATCATACATAGAAGAAAGATATTATTAGCATTCCTGTGCTTCCCCAATAACATTTCACACTGTGCTAAGTATGATGTACCAAGCAACCAATTGGTCTATCATGAATGGTGATGACACAATTCATTTAGCAAATTTTAAATGCTAATTTTACCTTTTTTAAAAAGAGTTTGGATCATGCTACACAATAAAATATTGATAAGAATAAGTCATAACATTATTTATATTACAAGTGCTAGAAATGTAATTAACAATTTTATAATTGCAGGTAACAATGAAGGTTTTCTATTCACTACTCAAAGCTGACGAACACCTTATCTCACATTTCTATAAGCTACTTACAAGGTAACAACAATGACAGATATGATGAAATACATGATATTGTTTGCACATTACAGTCTAAAACCTTGCACAATACCTTCACTGAGATGGAAGGGACAGTGTCAGTTCCAACTTCAGCATCAGTGGCTTGCTGTAAACACAGAGGTGAAAAGGCAGGAAAGAATGATTTCAATATTACACAGCAGTGATTGAACACAAAGGATGCAATATATATTTCCCACTACCAAAACAGGGAGCTAACTATAAAGAATGTATCACTCTGACAGATTAAGAGTCAATGTGGTTTTTTGGATGTCATCATCTAGAAACTCAAAGCTAATGTTCAAAAACTCACCCCCTAGAAAAAGAAAGGGACAGTCGCATATTTTATCAAACCATTCAATTTCCAAATTTAAATGTTGAAAGTATTGATTTATATATATATATATATATAGAAGGCGTCCTTGTATTTCCCAGATGAACATAATGCCATTCCTTTAGGTCCCTGTATTTTGAACTTGAAAAATGTATATTTTACATGCATTCTAATTAACAAATACCTAAGAAATATAACTTTCCACCTGGAAAATAAAAGTGTAAGTGTACTTTTTTTGTACCAATCCATATTATAAACTAATTCAGTAGATATTCTTTGAGCATCAGCTTGGGTTACCTGATTCTACCCCTTAAAGAATACATAGTATAATATAATAAGTTAAACATTTCCTTATAACATGTTTTTAAGAGTGGTATACCGAAAGTAAAAAAATGATTCTATGATAGAATCATTCTATGGTTCTAAGTCTATGATAGAATAAGACCAAAGGATAACATATTTTCATTCCCCATATGAATTCCAGGGGAATAATTAAAATTATAAAGTCTCCATCCAACCAATGAATATGATCTATAGTGCTTATTTTTGAAGTTTTTTTAACTAAGAAGAACTAAGCCACATGAACTCTGATACAGCTTCTCAAGATGGGATAGCAATGTTTATTTCCTCTATAAAAGATTCCATTCTAATTTAAATTATATTACTTTTTGAGATGTGTGCTTTCTAATAATTATTCACAATAAAATATTAATCAAGGCTTTTTGCTCTAGCTAAAATCCAGGAAATGTTTTACTGTCCACAAGTCTAGAAGAGAAATCAACATCTCCTGTTTCCTGCTATTTTCAATCCATGTCTAAACACCTAGATACTTCAAGGACAGCAGTCCTGGGAGAACATAAAATGTTGTCTTCCTATAGCCAGTGAGAAATAGCTATAAGAAGACACCATGGCACCATAGCCATATAAATTGCTGGGCTAATGTTTTCCAATGGAGTGAATATGATACGCTCAAGAAATCTCTCAAGAAGGAAAAAAACAGTAACACAGGGAAAATAAAGCTAGAAAGAGACACCTAGTTAAGAGGAAATAGCATATTCAGTGCTACCAATAGAGAAATATATATTACAATATAGTGCTACCACAAAAGGCTTTTTCCTATAAAGACCAAAAGTTCCTAAAGAACAAGAAGGGAATTCCTCATTCTAAATCGCCTATGTTTAAGAGAACCTAGAAAAAATTATGTAAGTTGCACAAAGAAGAAAAGAGTCATTTCCACAGCAGGAAAATGTGTATACATTTGTCAGCTACCTAAGCAGAAATGTTCCACTCAGACTACACCCTTCAGGTAGAATGAAAAATGGTGTGTGCTGAATGGCCAATGTTTAAAACAGTACCTCTACTATGTGACTACTGCGTGAATGTTCCTTTCATATGTAGTCCAACTTTTTTATGTGTACCCAATTTACTATAGCAATGTTAACATGATTTTTATCACAATCTGCTCTGGCTATTTATATGAAGATTAATTTTTGAAAACTCATGACAACTACTTACTATATTATGCTCTGATACCTAAATATCAAAGACACTTTCCAGGCAGATTTATATGATATAAACTCCAAGTATGGTAAAATGAGTGAATCCAACCACTTTCCTAAATTAATCAACTTTTAGTAGAAACACAGATAAATTTCACAGATTTTGCCCAAAATGCTGGCAATGAGACAAAATGATTCATACCCTACCAAGTGATTACAGAAGACTAA
The DNA here is from genome assembly GCA_963574575.1 of Galagoides demidoff. Lineage (NCBI taxonomy): Eukaryota > Metazoa > Chordata > Mammalia > Primates > Galagidae > Galagoides > Galagoides demidoff. Next base: position 50,943 of record CAUYQV010103045.1, read on the forward strand.
ACAAGATAACCAAAACAGTCCCCCTTTCAACATTTCTTTTTCTCATTTGTATTCATTCATTCGTAGACCATATATATACTAAGCACCCACTATTTGGCAAGCACTTAAGATAAAGCAGTGAACAAAACAAGTAGTGAAATATAGGTGCTGGTGGCGATGATGATGATAATGTTGGAAGAAGTAAAATGTAATTTGATGATGATGATGATGTTGACAATAATTATCGCAGTAGATTCGATTATTATTCTCATTTTTGCTGATGAGAAAATTGAGACTAAGAAAATCATGTACCTTGCCTTGGTTCACACAGATAGAAGTGGAGAAAATAATGATTCCTGAACCAACCACCTACTCTTAAACTACGATATCACAACTGTCGCCATAATAAAAACTATAAGGATGGGTGCAGTAGCTCACACCGTAATCCTAGAATTCTGGGAAGCCCAGGCAGGAGGATTGCTTAAGGTCAGGAATTCAAGACCAGCCTGAGCAAGAGCCAGACGCCATCTCTACCAAAAATAGAGAAAATTAGTTGGGCGTGGTGGCATGTACCTATAGTTCAGCTACTCAGGAGGTTGAGGCAGGAGGATCCCTTAGCCTAGGAGTTAGAGGTTGCAGTAAGCTGTGATGGTGCCACTGCACTCTCCCAGGGGCAATAGAGTAAGACTCTTGTCTCAAAAAAAAAAAAAGACTATAAATCATCAAACTCTGAGGGAGCCCATCCATAGACATTATTTCATTGATCCTTCAACAAAAATCTGGTGTGGGGTGGCGCCCATAGCTCAGTGGGTAGGGTACCAGTCACATACACCGAGGCTGGTAGGTTCAGACCTGGCCTGGGCCAGCTGAAACAACAATGACAACTGCAACAACAACAACAACAAAAAAAAAAGCCAGGGGTTGTGGCAGGTACCTGTAGTCCCAGCTACTTGGGAGGATGAGGCAAGAGAATCACTTAAGCCCAAGAGTTTAAGGTTGCTGTGAGCTGTGATGCCACAGCAGCCTACCCAGGGCAACAGCTTGAGACTCTGTCTCCAAAAATAAAAGGCAGAGCCCATAGCTCAGTAAGTAGGGTGCCGGCCACATACACCGAGGCTGGTGTGTTAGAACCTGGGCTAGGCCAGCTAAATAACAATGACAACTGCAAGAAAAAAATAGCCGGGTGCTGTGGCATGCACCTGTAGTCCCAGCTACTTGGGAGGCTGAGACAAGAGAATCGCTTAACCCCAAGAGTTTGAGGTTGCTGTCGGCTGTGACACCACAGCATTCTACCAAGGGTGGCATAGTGAAACTCTCTCTCAAAAAAAGAAAAAAAAAATCTGATGTGGTCAGTAGCATTTAGCTGGATTAGTAATATCTCAATATTACAGCACTGAGAAAGTTTTTTAAAAATCAAAATAGTAGGATTAGAACAAGGGCAATAACCAATTCTACTGCTTTCCCTCCTCCCAGTCCCACTTTTTTAAAAAAATAGAAATCCTGCCTAAGAAGCTCTATGCTAGCACTGAGAGACTACAAACATTTTTATCTAGACAGAAAAAGAAAACTAAAATTTGTTGGTCTCCCTGGAGTTTGCACCAAAACATTTTGATCCCAATTCATCAGAGTCTACATCAGCTATAAGCCTCCTTAAAATTTGCAAATACAGGGCAGTGCCTGTGGCTCAAAGGAGTAGGGCACCAGTCCCCTATGCCAGAAGTGGCAGGTTCAAATCCAGCCCTAGCCAAAAAAAAAAAAAAAATCTGTAAATACACCTACAGACACTGCATCAAAGTTAGGAGAAACCACAGCAGAAACTTTCAAGTCATCTTCTCTCTCAGTCATGGGCCAAACACCTGTGATTTTAAAAAAAAAGGAAAATTAATCATAACGTACATGCTGCTCTATAGTTTTTCTTTAAAAATTTATCTATATCACATATTTTTAAAACCATAAGTATATTAACAAGTTGAAAAAATTCATTACAACATTAAACACTTGATGTCAATTCTCTTACTCTATAAAAAAGAAAAATCCTCTCCAAAGGTATTAGCTAAGATGTGAACCACTGACTACCCAGTATTGGGAATTTCAATGCTCTCACCTTAACTATCAGTGGAAGTCCAAATTAGTACAACCATTTTGAGGGAAGTTGGACATAACTACCAAAATGTAAATAAAATGTACATATCCAATGAGTTAATCCTAACTCCCCAATATTTATCCAATATCCACAAACATGCCCAGTAAGGTTCCCTGCTATTAGCAGTAATTTTTCAAAATGAAAACAACCTAAATATCTATATATCTATTAATAAGAAAATAGTTAAATATGTGATAGTATATCTATACTATGCAATGTCCCAAAGCTGTATATAAGAGTGCTGTCAATCTTTATACACTGACATGAAAAGAACTCCAAGATATATCTACACATTATAAAAGCAAGATATAATTCAATATGTCTAACAGGAAAATATTTGTATAAAACAACTATGTAAACATGAATATTTTCTAGAAGGATACATAAAAATTCTTGATAAGGATTGCTTTTAAGAAATGGAGACTTTTAAGGGAGACTCACTTTTTATTGTTTACTCTTAGTATTGTTTCAATTATTTTTACCATTTTCATGTTATGTTCATATTTTTGAGAAGGTTACATAAAAACTCTTGATAAGGATTGCTTTTAAGAAATGGAGACTTCAATAACTAAGAAAATGACATGAAGGCTATGTTAACCAGTTTGATGGAAGTGTTTCGGATTGTGTGTGAAAACACCACACTGTACCCCAGAAGTGCATTGATGTTACCATTCAATAAAAGGTGCATAATAGTTACCATTCAATAAAAAAAAGAAAAGAAGTGGAGACTTTTGAAGGGAGACTCACTTTTTATTGTTTACTCTTTTAGTACTGTTTCAATTATTTTTACAATTTTCATGTTATGTTCATAATATAAACATATCTATGTTACATACAGAGATATAAACAAATAACAGAGATCCTAAACAAATAAAAAACAAAAATATTTATGCACATATACAGATATGTGTGTGCATTAAAAAAGATTATTGGCTGCCTACCCAACATCCATTCTTTACTCCTCCCTCTTTGTAGCAAAGACTTAGTTGAGTCATTCCCCCTTGTCTTAGAGAAGGTCACCCCTCTCAAGCCCCAAGGTCAAGTCCCATCATAGTGATTCTGTTCTACTGACCTTTTTTGTTTTAGGCATGGATGTAGGACTTAATTCTGGCATATGGGAGGTAAAGGAAGTTAGGAGTGAGGCGTGCTGACACACACTTCTTGTAAAGCTATTCCTCTCTAATGAGGGGAGACTCAGAAGAAACATCTGTATTCTTCCATGGAAATCGTATCTACACATAATGCCTGGACCTGCTAAGGGTCATCCTGTGACCCTGAGAAACATCCCACACACACTGAGGATGGCTGGCTGAAAATATAAAAAGCACTTGGATGACTCCACATGAATCAGCTGTCTCACAAAAATCAGAATTGTCTATAATTGCCATCAGGGATTCCCACTATACTGCAAGATTTAGAATGGGAATTTTCATAACTCAGTGAGAATATAAAAGGCTGTTCATTACCTATCCAACAACCTTCTTTAATTCTTCTTTACTTAAAGCCCAATTTTATTCTAAGCAATGAAGTACTCAGCTAAACCACTTAATTTCCCAGCCTGTTTTGTAGACTGGAGGGGCTAATGAGATGTAAGTACCAGCTATTCAGGGTGTGGCTTCCAGGAAAGCTCCTTATGGGGGCTGACTCAGCTGCAGATGTGAGGGCAAGAGTTCCAAAAGCCATCCTGGACTAATAGATGACCCTGGAATAGAAGGAATCAAAGTCCCTGATGAATGTGGAACTGCCAAGCCAACCCTAAACTGTCCATCACTGGGCTTCTTTTGCAAGAGAAAGAAACCTCTAGCTTGTTGAAGCCACCTTATTTGGGTATTCTGTTATATGCAGCCAGATATAACCCTCAATGAAAAATGTACCATATACAAATGTTTCTAATACTCAAGGGTACAAGGTCAATTAATTACCCAAGACATATTTCAAATAGGGTACTGACTTTCAGTTCATCCCCACATTGTACTCCTCTCTATCTCTCCTCTAACAACACAACTGTGTGGGCTCCTATCTGAAAGTTGCATGCAGTCCCTCATGTACATCCCAGCTACAGAACATGATCGACTAAGTCTTAAGAAAACTGTCTGTGAAACTTCGTACCAGTAGATATTATTGACTACTTGTGTTATAACAAAAATGCTAGCCAGGATTCACATTCATGAGTTGAGTATGAAAAGCTTGAGAATCTATGACCCGCACACAAATTATTACTATGCTTTCATGCTTATACTATATATTTCTCATATAACTTACACACATAAAATCAACTTCAAGAACACTTTTACTATAGTAGATAATATACGCCATGTGTACAACAAAATGTACTCTTTAAATTGGCTTTAAATTTTGCTGCAACTCTTCCTTTGAAAAAAAATTTTTTAAAGCTTTAAGTATTTAACATAACCCACAAGACTATGAACTTTCTTAGCAAGTTAAAGCCACTGTACTAAAATAAATATTTAAATGAATAATAAGGTCATCAAAAAGTTCAGAGTTTTAACTTCTCATAATCTTCTTTAATAACATAATTTGGTGCTTTAATATGATTACAGGTATTTTAATAAATAAACATGCCAGAGTTTTATAAGGGTATGGAATACTAACTTTTCTTCATATCTAGAAATAAAATATTTTAAAAACCTCTCCTTTTAAGAAGCTTCTCTTTGTTTCTTTCTCCGGAATAAAACCAAAATATAATGGAATAAAAAGGTGAAGGAACTTCAAATATTAACTAAAATTTGAGGTTATATATAGATAATGGACCCGAATCCCTAAGTGTATCCCTAGTTTAATTAGCAGCTATTTCAGAAGTAATTCAGAAGGACCGAGGTACTATTAATAATAAGTAAGATAGCCTTCTCATCCAACTACATCACTATGGCCACTAAGAAATAATTTTAACCTGTAAAGGATTCTTTGAGAAATTTCATACACAATTAATGTTATTCAAAATATCATTAGCACAATGCATATGAAAAGAGTAAAATCTCAAGACACAAAATTTGGAGTGAAAGCCACATTATTTAACAAACTCTGCAAATTCATATATATGCCACACTTCCCTAATTATATTTTCTTTTTTTTTTTTTTGAGACAGAGCCTCAAGCTCTTGCCCTAGGTAGAGTGCCATGGCATCACACCTCACAGCAACCTCCAACTCCTGGGCTCAAGTGAGTCTCCTGCCTCCGCCTCCCAAGTAGCTGGGACTACAGGCACCCACCACAATGCCCAGCTATTTTTTGATTGCAGCCATCATTGTTGTCTGGCAGGCCGGCTGGATTCGAACCTGCCACCTTGATTGTGCATGGCTAGTGTCTTAGCCACTTGAGCCACAGGCCCTGGGCCCTAATTATATTTTCAAATGACAAAATGAAACTTCTAATTCCACTAACCCCAAAATACCAGTGTCAAAAATTGAAAATAACTATATATTGCAATATGACACAGCCCATTTTAATCATTCCTATTTAACATGCAGTTCTGACAACAAATGGGTTTTTAAGTAATTAGAGGTACTTAAAAGACCTGAATTTCACTGGTTTACTTTCAAAACTTTTTAAAAGAATGTGTGAAGCCAAATCACAATAACTTTATTTTAATATTCATATTTTTAAAATATTTTATCTCAATTCCTCAGAACCAGAGGAATACAATCTTAGTAACATAGACTCAGAAATACATAAATCTTGTAAAAAGACTGAATCAGGATTAAGATGGGTTCTGTTGTTTTGGTTGGCTTTTGATACTCTGTTTCTTTTATTATTTCTACTTGTTTTAACATTTCTTTTATGTGAAAATAGTCCTTATTTTTTCTCATTAAAAAAATACTTTTACCTGACCCTGAAAAGGGAACTTAAAGTAATGCTTTTCACATGTCCAACTCAAACTGCAGGATTGGTATTTTGTTTCTCCTTTTAATTTACAATAAAATTATACCCTTGTGAGTCCCAAAGTAAGATAATATTGAGTTATTCAAAACTTAGGAACTGAAAATATCATCAGCCTCTGAGTCATTAGAAATCAGCATACCTCAAGCTACACACCATTTGGACAGTTAATTAAATACAAACATAAATTATATCACTAAACTGCAAAGACTACACTTTTAGTAACAAAATGGTAACTCATGTACTGCTATGGTTTCTTTCTTTAAAAGCAACTAAATTTTTTTCAGGAACATGAGAAGTTAATAAATGATCACTCTAAACTTTAATGCTCTTCTCAAGGCCTAAAACCACTACCAAAGAAGTATATCTTCCTTTCTTAGAGTTCAAAAAAAAAAAAAAATAGATAGCAATGCTGAAACACATTAACAAAAGCATTATCTTAAGTAAAATACATTTTTCATATGCTGTAACATACTAAGTAAGCATAAAGAAAGGGCTAAAGAGTGATTTATGTTATAAATATGACTTTAATTAAGCCTGGAGGAGAAAATTGACTAATATGACAATACATTTGTGTACAAGATAATGTGAATTTTATAATGAATACTCAGATTAAATAATAAAAAGCTTTAAATGAGATACCTTGTGATTTGTTAACATCTTTGATGATTTTCTGAAGTTCTTTCAATTCTATATCAAGTTCATCATAGTGTAGTTCTCTAGATTCAACTTTTGGAGCTTGGAACAGAGAAGGGTCTGTCCCCAGGTATGAACACTGCAGGTGACCATCATCACTCAGAGTGACTATAACTCCCTTTAAATCACTACAATCAGGAAAAGAAAACGATGAACAATTTATACTTTTTTACTCAATTCAGCTTCAAAATACCATTAAGAAAATGGCTTTATATCTGTCTCCAAAGTTTTACTTCAAAGACTTGATTTGCATGTTTCAAACATGACTTATGTTTATAGAAATATATTCAATGTTGAAATTCATTACAGGAAGGGAAAAGAATATTACAATTAAACCTATCTACATGGTAAATCCTTCTCTGAAAGCTTTTCAAGTACTATTATTAATCTTCACTCCAGCTACCACTTGGTAGTATTCACAGTCAATAAGCATGTGAACAACACTCAAGGAGGGTACAATGCACAGAAAGATGAAGTTGGGCTGCTGGCTGGCTGAAGACCAGAGATGAGGCACAGGGGGAGGGCAGGAGGACCCAAGAGACAGAATAACAAATACGGCCGGTGGGGGAAGCCAGGGGAGGCCTTAAAGAAAAATGTGCCCCATGCTATTTTCTCATCCTTTTCCTTCTCTCAATACTTGGGACACTTGCCTTCTTTCCCCAGGTCCACCCATCATGGCTTTCTTCACATACACTCCTAACTCTAGCAGTTCTCTGGTTTGTTCTTTCTCTCTTTTTACTCTTCTTAAGTAGAATTAGCCCACTGTTTCACGTAGAACCTTTTTCTCTATTACTCTTCTCATCCTGATTACTTCTTTGCCTCCCCATCTTTTTCATTCCTCCTCCTCTTTTAAGCTATCTTATTTCTGTTTTACTCAACAAATCAGACATATTATGTTAATTACATAAATGATGGATAATTGTAAAAAAACAAAACTTGTAAGTTTTTCTGCATGAGAGGAATACTGTTTTTGTTTTCTCCCTAACTTTCCCAGAAAAAAAAAAACATTGTCATAAGTTATTTTGAGTTGATACGTAATAGATATATTTGGTTTTTGTTTGTTACATTTTCTATAGTAACCTTTGATTTTTCTTTAAAAAGTGTTTCTATCCCTGTTCTAAAAATTAGATATTAGTCAAAAATAATTTAAAAATTGTGAGAGAAAATAAAATGAAAAAACTCTTCCTATTTATCTGAAGAAAAGCAAAGGAGATAAGATAAACAACAGATAAGGCATATAAGAGTCTAGGTTTATTCAGAATGAAAATAAATTTTTTAAACTCCCCAACTCTGGACCATGGCAAGTAGTCATCTTATTAATCTTAAAGCTTCAGTTGGTTAAAAATAGATACTGCCATTGTTTAATCCTTACCATAAGGGGTCCACCAGTATCTACTTCACCACCTGCCTTAAACAACACTCCTATACACACCTTCCCCAGGGCTAAATACAGTCAGTGTCACATACCCCTATAAAATAGCTTCAAAACACAGGTTGATATTACTGGTTTAACAGTTAAAGGGCCAGAGCAGGAGTCAGTTCTAGTTCTGACTCTCCCCCTACAAAACTAAAATAGCTTTGAGAAATCTTCCTAAATATTCTTTATCTCTAAAATGAAAAAAGACTATATAATCCTCAAAAGTCTTTTAAGTTTTATGAATTGGCTCTGTCATCTACCTCAGAAAATAAATACTACCAAAGTGAAATTATTTTCTTAAAACAGTGTGAAAGGCAACCCATGGTACCTGAGGGCTTGAACCCTTCTTTGCAGACAACTGAAGCCACCTAGTGGCCAATGAAATCCTAACTTCCAGCTCTGGTAAGTCCAGTTCAAGAGAACAAACCTTCCCTCCCCTCTGAGTTGTGACTGAAGTCTGCTGCCCATTCAACCCAGTCCCAGTAAGGTCTAGGAACCCAATGAATCCTCACGAAACTCTAGAACATTAAAAGGCAGGTCTTTGGCTAGCTTCTCAGAGAATGTAGGAATCATCAGTTCTTTGAACTCAACCGGGCATTTCCATTTTACCTTCACCCACTGAGTTGTCTGTAATACAAGAAAGCTAGCATGACCCAATACAAGAATTCCTCCCTATCCAAACTGGTTTGATCGTTGAGTTGGACAGTTCATTACTAAGTTAGTTTTGTTTCACTGTCTCAAACAGCAAATAGCAAAAAATTAGATACAAAGGATTAGCCTAAAAAATTACTGAACCTGCTACATTTCTGAGTTCAGAGAGAAAGTTTGGATAATCCAGAATACATATATTTCTTCAAACTCTCAAAAAAAAAAACCCACTCTTTTTTGTAAATGGGCATTCTTGGAATTCATAATTAACCTTATACTATAAACTATATGACCTTGTGCATAATAGAAAATCTATTTCTATTTAAATAGTTCATCTGTGGATTTTTTAGATCAACTTAACTTAGAGGCTGGCTGAGGCGATATCATCAAATGTATTGATTAGAATACTATTTACTTTGACTGTGTAGCAGTGATTCCAACAGGATAAACTGTTAATATACAAACCACTAACAGTGGCCACTGTATTGATAAATATATAGACTTTGCAGGTTGAAGTCTGAACATCAACACTAGATCTTCAAAACTTATTTCCTGGAAAGCCTAGGACACATTTATTAATGCTCATGGGTTTTTTATTCTTTTTTATTTCAGATTAATATGAGGGTACAAATGACTAGGTTACATTGTTTTAATTTCTTAGCTAAAGTTCAAGTTGTAGTTAAACACTTTTGCCAGCAAGCATTTGAAGTGTCCAAATGGAAAATGAAGGAGTCAGAATCTTCCCTCACTGAAAGAACTTAAAATATGTCACCAGAATATCCTGATACATAGCCAAAGCAAGTATAGAACTTAAGCAGCTTGATTTAAAAAAAAAATAAAACAAAGGCATCAGAACCATTGCCTACAATTTAGATCAAATAACAGAAATGTAGACTGCAGACGAATTCATAGAAAATTACATTTTTTATTCCACAGTAACGTAAGACAAACTCTAAGAACTCTAGAATAAATCAGTTTATAAATCAGTCCCTATCATGAATAGGGACTTTGACTCAGGCCTGTAATTCTACTTAATAAATAAGTAGTATCATTACTGGGTATCTTTGTACAAAAACTTTTTAAATATTTATATTATTTCTTAAATTAAACTAAAGTTAAGTATAAAGAGAAAAAGAACACATTCAATCAAAATTTCCAAGAAATATTTCTATTAAATAAATATTTTCTTTAACAATACTGTCCATGTGGGTTAATGTGTAAGGTTCCATAAATGATAGAATTTTATGGTGAAAGAAGCCATCAATTAAATCTACTAGCATTGTATACCCCACTTCTATCTTAAAAGTAGAGTTAACATTGATGAATTAAGGTCTCTGAATTATTACTGGCCTTTGAAGCGCATCAACCAACCCAAGGCACCAGAACAATATACTTTATGAAGAATCCAAGTCAAAGATCTCATATTTCTAGGACATATAAAAATTTTGTGACTTCAGCAATGGGGCATGAAATTAAACAATAGACTTTTGCTCAAGAATTTGTAAGTAATTGTTTTATCACTCGGTAAACAGACCCCTGCCTTAATAATACATTAAAACAAAATCCCAGAGGGATTTTAAAAGTTAAATTTAAAAATATGAAACTACAAAAATATTTATCTTCCTCTGGGATGGGCAGAACTGCTGCTGCAAGAAAGCAATGGAGGACACTGTAAAGGAAAGGATCTCTAAATTAAACCACCAAAACGTTTTAAAGTTGTTGAAAGCTTAAGAATACAACCTATTATAGCAAGAACAAGAACAAAACATAGTAAGGAAAAAGACAAACTGTGGAAACTACCAGAAACCAATATAAAATGCATTATTAGTTGAACCATATGAAGTTGCTGATATTCAACTGTTTCTGACCTATAAAAACAATTTTATATGTGGAAACTAATGTTTAAAAGAACTCATAAAAATCAATCAATCAATCAATAAAAGAACTCTTACATATATCAATGAAAATAAGATTATCTCCCAACAGAAAAAGGCCAAAGACATGTACAATTCACACATAAAAATAATACTGTCACTGAACAGATGAAAAAAACTCATAATCAAAAAATGTACTTTTTTTTAAAATTATATTTTATAGCTGCATTTAATACCTCAATCTAGCAAAAAATTGTATTTAATAATGATCCTGCATTTAGAGAAGGCATAGGGAGACAGAAATTCTTACACTTTTGCTAGGAATGTAAATTTGTTAAAATCATTTTAGTGAACATTTTAGTGTAGTTTCATAAATATATATAAAAATCTTTAAAAATGTTCATTGCCTTACATAGTCATCTACTTTGATGGTTATTAAAAAAATTAGAAACAACCTAAATGATAAGAAAGGGGAAAAATATTTTTTAAATCCCAATGTATCTATAATAAAAGAGTTCTATGTCATTAAAAATCATAACATATCTTCTATCAGAAAAAACAGTAAAAAAAGTTAAATGTAATAACAAAATATAATATTGCATACACATTTTATTCTAAGTTTATAAAATATACATGTATAAAACACAGATTAGGAAAAAAATACCTAAATGCTAATCGAATGATGACTATCTCTAGCTAAAGAAATTATGAATTACTTTTATTTTGTCTTACAGTCACCAAATAAGAGTAGAAAGAAAACTTAAAAAAAAAAAAAAACTGTTCTAGTTTCCAACCCCAGAAACTGAATTTGAATCAACAACTTAGAGGTTAACCATCTGTGGAATTTAAAATGTTTATCTAGTTCTCTGACAACGCCAATCTATAAAAGGTGGAATACAAAAAAATATCTGAAGTATAGCTCACAACAGAAAATGAATAGCTTCTTTCATTTGCTAATACAAAAATAAAACAAATAATACTTTTAAAAACAAATAAAAAGAATGTGTATTGAATCTGTCTCTTGCCCAGCCTCATTTTATGCAAAGTAGGAAACATTTTAAGTTATTGAATTGTCAAAGTCTGCTTCTTATTACTATATACAGATGCCAAAGGAATCGTAAATATTATTTATTACTTAGTAAGGAGCACATGATTGAAAGGCACTTCCTTTTGAGCATAGTCAGGCAGACTTAGTGCAAGTAGTGCTCCTTCAGACCCCAAGAACTGGACTTGAGCACTCAAACATATTTTGAATCCACTCTATCATCAGTAATTTAAGACATTTTTATTGAACATATGCTATACAACAAAAGCTACAAAGGCATACATGATATGGTGCTGGGCCCATAAAAAACTTCAGTCTAACTGGGAAAATTAAAAAACAACTTAAGAAAAATAGCAATAGCAATCCAATGTGGCAGGTGTAACTCATCAGGAAGAGAGTGCAGTGGCCCTACATGAGACAGCACAGCAAGACTTCATAGAACAGTGAAGGATGCAGAAGCTGGGTCTTGACCTACAAGTAGATCTTCAAAGATAAAAAAGAATGAATGGACTGAAGGCACAGAACTTTAATCTTGGTGAACTCATTCAGTCTCATGACTTTAAAAACTTTCTTTGAGCCAGTTTCCACATTTATTTATATATATACACACACATATAATATATATATTTATAACATATTTATATGTTACATATATATAGAAATCTGTCTGGAGATATTATATTATATTATATAGTCCAAACATACACATCCAGCAGCCTACTTGATAGCTCCACTTGGAAGGCCAGAAGACATCTAAAGCTCAACATGGTTACAACTGATTTCCTGATTTTCATTCAACCTGTCCTGCATCTTTCGTATTTCTGCTATTGGTAGCTCTATGGTTTAGGCTGCTCAGACAAATAGAATCTTAGAATCATCCTTGACTCCCTTCTCCCTTTTCTTTCTGTTGCACTCACATACATTCCATCAGCAAATATGGCCTGCTCTATTTTTAAAATATTTACAACCAACCTGTTGATTCAGCAGACCTAGCTGGCCAGGAAGGTGTCCTTTCACTTTATGAGCATGCTATATGTTTTTTTGCTCTCAAAAATAAGCATTTGGTCAGAGATATTACCCCTTTGAAGCCTTCATTCAATATTTATGGAATGTTTTATAGGGGTATCTAACCTGCGGCCCAGAGGTTACATGCAGATTATTTGAGAATTCTTTTACTTACCTGTAGTGTTGGGTATAGCAAAAAGTATGCACAGATCTTTCCTTTGCTCATCAGTTTTTGTTAATGTTTGTATATTTAATGTGTGGCCTTCCCATGTGTGGTAGAGAAATAAAAGATTAGACATTCCTAGATATAACAGGTGTTGTGCTAAATACTAGAGATTTATAGAACTGGAAAAATAAATTATATAATCAAATAGAATACCTGTCCAACATTATAAACAAGGAAAGAGACACTAAATAACTAATTCTACATTTATTTAGTATCATTTGATAAGTACTATAAAAGAGACATACACAGACTAGATATACATATAGATCTCAAAGGAACTGAATTAAGTGCTGGGAATAGGGAAATGAAAGACCAGGACAATGGTTACAAGAGACCTCACTGTCAGAGGAACTGACATTCCAGACAAAATATAAAGAGTGAATCAGGAGCTGGGGGAGACAGGCGCTAAGGGGGCAAATGATGTAAAAGCTTGTTAAAGAAGGACCAACATGTGTAAAGATTCTAAAACATGGAGACATATGAAACATCCAGTGAAATTAAGGCCATAGCAACTGTAACAAAGAAAGTTCAGAGGGAGATTAAGTCAATGTGGGGCCAAGAAAGTTATAAAGGACTAAATCACACAGCTCTTTAGACTCCAATAGTTCCTGAATTTTATAGGCAGGCAATGGAAAACCACTCAAGGGTTGTAAGTACAGAAATGAGAAGTTATACCATCAGATTTATCTATGACAAAATCTCTTCTAATTTCAATGTGAAAAGACCACTTTGGATGGTATTAACAAAGTATATCCAGGCAAGGAAAGATCGTAGCCCAAGCAAGAACAACGAGAACAAAGAGAATGGACTCAAAACACCCTTAGGAATTATAACCAGTTATCTCATTTAATCCCCTAATAACCTTACAAGGAAAAGGTATTACCTCCACTTTACAAAAAAAGAAGGAATGAAACTCAGAGAAATTAATAGATTAGGACTGCCAGGAGATAATAAGCAGAGCCCCAGTTAACAGCCAGGCTTTCTGGCTTCAGATCTGAAACTTTCTACTAGCATATATTGCCCTCAAAAGGTGACATATGACGCCTCAGAGACAATGATTTGTGGGGACTATATGTTTAACAAATACAAAATGCTCCAGGACATTATGATTTTATACTTAAGTAAACTGTATTTTAAATGAACCACAGGGTTTTTTTTCACTATTTCTGTAAGCATAATGTTTATTCAATAATCAAATATGAAAGTAAAAGGATAAAAAGAGAACAATTCTACAAAAAAATGTTAAGTGAATGATATTTGCCTTTAATCTGCACAACAAAATACAAAATTATGATGGCTATTTCCTCATGCTATGAAAGTAGTTGACACACTTATTTGAAATTCAGTAGTAAAGATATATTTGATAGCCATTTAGAAATTGCTATTTTCAGCAAGTGCCAACCTTATACATCTAGAAAAAAAATTAAAATCTCTTTTGATGAGATTTATTAGCTGTTAAAATTATCTGGATTATAAAATAGATTAATGAATATCAACAGAATCTAACATGAAGGTGACTTTCTGGTTAGTACTTGTGAAAACAAGTCTGCCTTAAACAAAGAAGAAATAATTTTCATACTGGAGATACCTCAAATTATAATTATTGCTCTTATGGTTAAACCAGCTTTAGATTCTTCAGTGCCATTACTAAAAAAACATAGAAACAGAAAAGAAAAAGAACAGGAGGACTTGGCACAATTTCATTCTACTCTCTTTCTTTATTTACTCTATACCTCCATTGTTCCACTTATATTTCATTTACTCCTCATTTATTCACACAATCATCCATTCATTAATTCATGAACTATTTCCAAACACCTGTTATATGCAGGATTCCACTGGAAGAATAATAGAATATACACAAACTAGTTAAATCACAAATTAGTTTTAAAAGATTGCAATCTTGCAAAAGAATAAGACCTATACCTTGGTAAGTGTAACATGAGGCAGAAGACGTAAGTACCATAAAACTAGTATAAAGTACTTTAGTGTTCAGAAGAATGCCCTATCTAGCCAGGAGAATCAGAATTTTAATAGTAGAAATAAAAGCCTACTTACATTGGACTGTAAAGAACAATCTGTTCTTTAATGATTATTTCTGGCTTTTAATTAATTCAATGTAATTTGTAAACAAGGAAATTATGTCACCAGAACTTTGAAATTGTTTTATACTCAATTTTTCCCAATACATGAATGTTTTGAACCTCCAAAACAGGAAAACATAGTACATGACTATATACAACACACTGTTATGCCAATGTTCTTCCTCCCGGCTCAGGTTGCATATGTGCCCTTGGACTAAAAGTGCTTAAAATACACCTAGTTCTCATGACCAGGGTATATTTTGCTCTTGTCTCCTCAACTCTTCCTTCAAGATACCTTCACCTTTCTATCTAAAACTAAAGTTCTACCTTATTATGATTGTTATTAAGACTTGGTTTTTCCTTTTTTGTTTTTTGTTTTCTGTTTTGTTGACTTTTTTAGTGCCCTGATTATAAAATAGTTCAAATTTTAAGAGATCTAACCCAAGACAACTTATTTTCAAAAACCTTTTTATTGCTAATTTATAATTTATTACATTATAGCATAAATACCTCTAGTTATAATTTTTGAGCCTGGGGGTTTGGAAAGTGGGAAGAACATCCAGAATGGAGTACATGAGAGAACAAAAGCACAGAGAAAGGTAAGTGTAGATTATGTATGATAAAGAACAAGCAGCCCAGATGCAACATGTAGAGGATGAAAAAAAGAGGAATGAGATTATGAGGAATAAAGCTGCCTAAGATCTTACACTTTGTATACTATACAACGAGAGAAGGCCTTTAAGCTAGTAACATGAACAGAAATAGGCTTTTAAAAGAGGCACCTTTAGTCATTCAAAATATGAACAAAGCAAAGAAATAAGGTTTCTATCCCACATATAATATTCATAAGAGTCTTAGCTCACAATTGACCATTAAGACTGCTGAATGTGGCCTTCAATTGTTTGTTTACTTCATACAGTGCTAAATTTGAACTTGAATTTGAACATCTTTAGACCTAGAATTCATTCTCCAGTTTGGCAACAATTTCTCACCACTTCCTACCATAGTCCAATTTATATTCCCCATGTAGCTCCTGAAGGACTCTGAGCTTGAGACCCTTGGTACCTGATTCAGTAAAATAAAATGTTTTATACAAAAATAAAACATGCAACTTTAATGACTCCATATTGTAAGAAGAAAATATTGATCCTCATTGAAGTGATATGTAGATATAGTCCAAGTGAAAATCAGAGCAGGCTGTTTTCTTTGTAAACTGACAAGTTGGTTTCCACAATTTTTATGGAAATGTAAAAAACCTAGAAGAGTAAAACAATCTTGAGAAAAGAATAAGGATGGAGAAGTTTTACAACTAACCTCAAGACACACTATAAATCTCTAGCAATCAGGACAGTATGGTATTGGCATGAGAATAAATAGACCAATGGAACAGAACAGACTCCAGAAATAAACTCACACTTACATGGTCTACCGATAATCAACAAAAATCCCAAAACAATTCAAAGAGGAATGAAAAGCCTTTTCAACAAATTATATTAGAACAACTAGATAATCATATGGAAAAAAAAACCACATAAAAATTAATTTGAGATAGATCATACATCTAAACATAAGAGCTAAATCTATAACCTTGTTGAAGGAAACATAAGACAGTATCTTCACAACCTATAATGAACAAAGACTTCTTAGGATATGTAATGCTAAAACCATAAAAGAAAAATTAGAAATTAGATTTCTTCAATAAGTTTTAAAACTTCCTCTCATCAAAATAATCTTTTAAAAATAAATAAATAGATTATCCAAAGACTTATAAAAGATATCCACAAAAGAAATTTCTGGGGAAGGAAATAAGATGGCCAACTAGAGGCAGCTTTTGATAGAGGCTCCAGAGGGAGAAGATAATAAACAAAATTAACTCAATGAAGTTGAAGGTGGGGAACTGAGCTAAGAAAGAAGATAGGTAAGTGCATATCATTTCTGCAGAACCAAGCTGCAACTCCAAGAAAGTAAATTCCAAGTATAAAGCCCATACCAAGAGGATGAGAGACCCCTTCCGCCAAGAGAGAGGCTTGCTATGTGCTCTCTGCAAGTGAGAGTAGGGAACAAAAAACCTATTATCTTATCCCACAGGAGAGAGTCACTAAACACCAGGGCTCCTTCTCCAGAGAGGTCTCACTCATGAACCTAGGCATCATCCTGCCCAGCGTAAAATTTAACAAATATTTCCCCTGCAATTCTGAACTCCATGCTTCCCTCCTTGCTTGGCAGACTATAGGCCTACCACCTACAGAACAGCCCACAGTGTTTGGCAATTCGGTGAGGTGCCTGGGCATTGTGTGGGCTCCTGGACAACAGCATGGAAATATAGACACTGAGTAGAAGATGGGGGAGCACAGCAGAGAAAAGGATGCACCATGCCATAGACGTGCTCATGTCCCAGGTCAGACTTTGGCAGTGCACGCTCCTGAGCCCATTGCTCACTGGAGGGAACTAGGCTTCAGCCCATCTGGGTGGCCTATGGCAGTGTGCAGCAGGAACAGAGCAACGGAAGTTGGCAGTGGGTAGAGGCACTGATGCCTCCAGTCTGAATTTAGAGGCGCAGTTCCCTGATCCCATAGCTCACCGTAGGAAACCAGGCTTTGGCCCCTGGGGGTTGCCAGGGGACGATGTGTGGCAGGAGAGGAGGTGCTGGCTCCTCTCTAACTCTGACAGGCGTAACCCCTGACTCCATGGCTTACTGTGGGAAACCAGGCTCCAGCCTAGCAAGGTTGCCAACAGCAGTGCCTGCAGGGGGCAGAGTCCAGATGCCTCTGGACTGACTCTCTGGTGGGGTGTACATTCCTGACCCCATTGCTCACCAGAGGGAACCAGACTCCTGCTCCTCAAGCTTTTGGAACGCAACTGCCTCTGGATCCCTACTATCAAGTTGCTGGAGACCATTTGAACTCTCCCTGTTGAGCAGTAATTGTACTGCTGGGGACAATCAGATTAGAACTCTTGACTCAGCTGTCTACCTGGGGACCCTCTAAGGTTGAGCAGTGCTCATTTTACAGGAGGAAGGACTGCTTCTCCTCTTCCAGCTACTGTTAGTGGGGGAGAAGGGGTGCCACAGCTGCTTGAATCTCTCCCCAGCTTAGACTACAGCCTAATACCACAACTCATTAGGATTAGATAGAGGCTGGCTAACTACAAGACAGGGCCAGCTAGAGCTATCACACCAAGCAGGTCCTCAGCACCTCTGGCTGCAGCTATGAAAGGGACCTTTGTAACCCTATAGGAGAAAAGCCACACTCACCAGCCCCAGCTCTTTGGTAAAGAGCTGGTTAACTTCACTTCCTGGGGCACTCAATCCAATCTCCCACTACCAGTTTTACTAGTCACACAGTGGAAAATAATTATGGGGCAGAACCAGTGGAAGAACTCTGGTAACATGAATAACCAGAATAGATCGAATACCCAAGGAATGACAAAGGAGATAAAATAGAAGATGCCATTCATAGATAAATGGCTAAATTGTTAGAAATAGAATCAGAATATAGATGACTAATAAAATGAAAAGAATGGAAGAAAAGATAGAAATAGAAATCCAAAGAGTTATTCAAAATTTTCTCAAGAAATTAAGGAATTAGAAGACAAAATCATCAAGGATATGGACATAATGAGAAAAGAGATAGCAGAGCTCAAGGAAATGAAAAAGTTATTTAAGGAGCTCCAAAATATAGTAGAATCCCTCAGTAACAGAGTTGACCAGGCAGAAGAAAGGATCTCTGAAATTCAAGCCAAGGCTTTTGAATGATCCCAAGCTCACAAAGAGGCAGAGTAATGAAAAATAAAAACTAATTATTCTTGAGAGAGTTGTGGGATCATTCCAAAAGATCAAAAATCCAAATTATAGGGATTCCTGAAGGAGAAGAAGATGGTCCTAAAAGCACAGAAGCTCTATTCCAAGATAGTATGGAGGAGAATCTTCCAAGCATTGCAAGAGATACAGAAATTCAGATAGTAGATGGTTTCAGAACCCCAGCAAGACTCAATCCAAATAAAGGATCTCCCAGGTACATTATAATTAACTTTACCAAAGTTAGTAAGAAGGAGAAAATTCTGTAAGCAGCCAGATGTAAGAAAAGCATTACCTAAAAAGAGAGAAATATCAGAATGACTGGAGATCTTTCAGCCAAAATACTTCAAACCAGAAGAGGATGGTCAACAACCTTCAATCTCCTAAAACAAAACAACTTTCAGCCTAGGATCCTGTATTCAGCTAAAATGAATTTTTTGTGATGGAGAAATCAAATACATTACTGACATATGCATATTAAGGAAATTTGCCATAACTAAACCAGCTCTGTAGAAAATACTCAAATCCATTTTCCATAATAACCAGCACCATAACCTACCACCAAAGTTAACTCACCCAGAATTTATCAAACAAAACCTAACCTCTGCAATGGTGAAAGAATTAAAAAGATACACTGGAACTTTGGAAAACATGATGGCTAAAACACCACCACAACTATCAATTCTCTCAATTAATGTAAAAGGCTTAAATTGTCCTCTAAAGAGGCACAGATTAGCTAACTGGATACAAAAACTCAGGCCAGGTCTATGTTGCCTACAAGAGACTTATCTTATTTAAAAGATAAAAAAAAAAAGACTCCAGGTGAAAGGATGGACTTCTATAATACAAGTGAATGGAAATCAAAAAAAAAGCAGGAGTTGCCATTTTAATTGAAGATACAATAGGATCTAAATCAACAAAGATAAGGAAAGACAGGATGGACACTACATATTTGTCTTTTTTTTTTAATTGAATGGTAACTATGTACATTAATGCACTTCTGGGGTACAGTGTGGGGTTTTCACACACAATCCGAAACACTTCCATCAAACTGGTCAACACGGCCTTCATGTCATTTTTCTCAGTTATTCCTTTAAAACATTCACATTCTACTCTTAGAAAGATTCACTTGTACCCCTATAAGATAAACCTCAGAAGTGATCCCTACACCCATCCCCCCTCCCCTCTCCCTCCCCCATCCCAATATTCTTAGGCTATTTGGTTATAGCTTTCATATAAAAGGTATAAATTAGTTTCATAATAAGGGTGTGTACATTGGATACTTTTTCCTCCATTCTTGTGATACTTTACTCAGAAGAACATTCTCCAGCTCCATCCATGTGAACATAAAGGACGTAAAGTCTCCGTCCTTCTTAATGGCTGCATAGCATTCCATGGTGTACATATACCACAGTTTGTTGATCCATTCATGGATCGATGGGCACTTGGGCTTCTTCCATGACCTGGCAATTATGAATTGGGCTTCAATAAACATTCTGATACAAATGTCTTTGTTGTAATGCGATTTTTGGTCATCTGGGAATATACCTAGTAAAGGAATTGCAGGGTCAAATGGCAGGTCGACTTTCAGTTCTCTAAGTGTTCTCCAGATGTCTTTCCAAAAGGAATGTATTAGTTTAGATTCCCACCAGCAGTGTAGGAGTGTTCCCTTTTCTCCACATTCACGCCAGCATCTCTGGTTTTGGGATTTTGTGATATGGGCTAATCTCACTGGGGTTAGATGATATCTCAAAGTAGTTTTGATTTGCATTTCTCTGATGATTAAGGATGGTGAGCATTTTTTCAT
>CAUYQV010103046.1:0-16309 GCA_963574575.1 Galagoides demidoff
GGCATCACAGCTCATAGCAACCTCCAACTCCTGGGCTCAAGCAAGTCTCCTGCCTCCACCTCCCAAGTAGCTGGGACCACAGGCACCCGCCACAACACCCGGCCATTTTTTGGTTGCAGCCATCATTGTTGTTTGGCGGGCCTGGGCTGGGGATTCGAACCCGCCACCTTAGGTGTACATGGCTGGTGCCTTAGCCGATTGAGCCATAGGTGCCGAGCCGACACCCGGCTATTTTTAAGTCATAGTTGTTATTGTTGTTTCGTAGGTCCAGTCTGGATCCGAACCTGCCACCCTCCGTATATGTGGCTGGTGCCCTAGCTGCTTGAGCTACAGGCGCTGAGCCGAATTAAGAATTTTTCTTTTTCGGCACGGTTGGGTTTGAACCCGCCACCTCTGGCATATGGGGCTGGCATCCTACCCCTTTGAGCCACAGGCACCGTCCCTTAAGAACATTTTTAATTGGCTTAGCCACATGCACCAGAGCTGGCAATTTCAAATCCCACCCAGGCCTGCCAAAAAATGACAACTACAACCAAAAAATAGCTGAGTATTGTGGTGGGCACCTGTAGTCCCAGCTACTCGTGAGGCTGAGGCAAGAGAATTGCTTAAGCCCACTGTGGTGGCATGCACTGTAATCCCAGCTACTTTGGAGGCTAAGGCAGGAGGTTTGGTTGAGCTCAGGAGTATAAGGCTGCAGTGAGCTATGATGATGCCACTGTAGTCTACCCAAATGACAGAGTAAGACTCTGTATCATTAAAAAAGTAAATAAAATAAACTAAAAACATTAACTACAAAAAGACAGATACCATTAAGCCCAGGAATTTGAGGTTGCTGTGACCTGTGACGCCACAGCACTCTACTGAGGGTGACAAAGTGAGACTCTGTCTCCAATAAATAAATAAATAAATAAAGCAGGGATAAAGAAGTCAGGGAGATGGTGGAGGGAGTTGCAATCAGTCAGGCTACCTGCTTAGATAGTGGTATCCTGCACAATGATGTCCAGGCAGAGGTAAGTCTGGGCTGAAATCCAGCCATCTTTTGGTAAGAAGATGCTTTTTCCTGATTAAAGAGGGGTTTTTAGGATGCTGCCGGTAACGGACAAATGCCTGCCCTTTCAACAGGACGTGCCTTGAAATGTCTTTCTGGCAATATTGAGTTCTTAAGCTTTTGAACACTTGGAATACACACCTTTGCTTAGATTTTATAAACTTTATAGTTCTATACCTTTTTGTGGATGAGAAAATCAAGTATTATTGAATTAAAATCTTATTTGAGTCTTGCAACATTCTATCAGTTGTATTTACTTTGCTTAACCTGGCAGGCTATTATAGTAGACTAGTAAATGGGTTTGGTGAGATTATTTTTCAGAGTCAGGCTGAGCATTCTTTCATAGTTGGCATGGTTGGTATTTTTGCACAGATTATGTAAAGAGTAAACTCAGTATTTTTCTGGAACTCAATTTATAGGGCCATCACAATTTCTCATTGAAAAGGCACATAACTTTTGCCCTTTTTTTGAAACAGAGCCTCAAGCTGTCCCCCCTGGGTAGAGTGCAGTGGCATCACAGCTCACAGCAACCTCCAACTCCTGGGCCCGAGCGAATCTCCTGCCTCTGCCTCCCAAGTAGCTGGGACCACAGGCACCCGCCACAATGCCTGGCTATTTTTTTTGGTTGCAGCCATCATTGTTGTTTGGCAGACCCGGGCTGGATTCGAACCCGCCACCTTGGGTGTATATGGCTGGTGCCTTAGCCACTTGAGGCACAGGCACCCAGCCACTTTTGCCCCTTTTCAAGCACAACACATATATTCTGTCTCCTAGTGTTCCTTAATGAGAGATAATGGCCTGGCAGTATAGGCTAATTTCTGTATTTTAAGTTGGATGCCAACATCTAAAACACAGTTCAACATTTTCTTCCCAAGAGAAGTCAGTCTTGACTTGCTGCCACTCTCTGGGTACAGACAGTGCCTATTATGTGTATTATTATAAAGTGCCATTACTTAGCAAAAAAATTAAGATAAAGTTTTGAAAACTTAACAGTCTTCTTAGAGCTATCAAGTTGTGAAATGAAGATGAATTTTCCCTGACTTTCTTTCCCCTTATTTCGTTAAGAATATATTTTTGGTTCCTTTTATTTCCCTTGAAATTTTACTGTTTTGCTTTGGTCAACTGATTTTATCCTATAAGTAAGTCTGTATACGCTCTCTTAATAATGTGAACTTAAGAGTGACCACGGTCACAAATTTGGAAAGGAGAGCTTTCTTTTCTTTTCTTTTCTTTTTTTTTTTTTTTTGCAGTTTTTGGCCAGGGCTGGGTTTGAACCACCTCTGGCGTATGGGGCCGGCGCCCTACTCCTTTGAGCCACAGGCGCCTCTCGGAGAGCTTTATTTCTTGTAAGGAGTTGCAGCCTGGCTGAGGATGTATCATTGGGATACTAGCAGAAAGTAGGCACTTGGAAGGAGGAGTAGAGGGGACAGAAATTGATGCTAAGAGTGGCCAAATATACATATTTAATAATTATAGGAGGATCATGAATATTTATAAAAGGAGAACCGTGCGCATGCGCAGTTGAAGTTCATGGTTCTTCGTCCCAGGTTCGAAAAATGGCGGTGTTGGCGGGATCTGAGGGCAGAATTTCGGACGTGAAATGGTGAAGCAGAGGACGGGCAAATACTCAGTACGCAGCCTTCATGGACTGGCCAGAACCACTCCCCGGTCAGTGGTCTCTTTCTTATTTTCTTTTTTTTTTTCCCCACATACTTTATCGCCCTTGGTAGCGAGCTGTGGCGTTATAGTTCACAGCGACCTCTGGCGTCACAGCTCACAGCGACCTCCAGCTCTTGGGCTTAGGCGATTCTCTTGCCTCAGCCTCCCGAGCAACCGGGACCACAGGTGCCCACCAGAACACTCGGCTATTTTTTTGTTGCAGTTTTGCCGGGGCCGGGTTCGAACCTGTCACCCTGGGTATATGGGGCCTGCGCCCTACTCCCTGAGCCAGAGGTGCCGCCAGTGGTCGCTTTCTTTTTCCTGGAGGCAAGACCTCACTTCGACATCCAGCGGTGGGATGGCAGCTCACTGCAGCCTGGAACTCCTCTTGCCTCCACCTTCCCAGTAGCTGGGGATGTAGGCGTGCACCTCCCCACCTGGCTAGTCATGAGCAATGGAGCAGGTCTTTCCAAAGGCCTGACTTCTGTTTAGCTCCTAGGGAAAAAGGCTAGTGGCAGTTGTTGGGGCGGGGGCTATAACAAGTCATGTCCTTCATCCCATCTTGTCATGGCTTGGAACTCAGTTTTAAGGCTTTCCGGGGGTCCCCTTGGCTAAGAGGAGGGTCTGTTCAGTTGATTGGGGGACTTAGGAATTAATTTTTATTTCTCAGTGTGGATGATGCTTTATGGTTCATCTCAGAATTATAGAAAAACTCAATTTAGAGTTGGTGAAGGAAAAGACAGAAAAGGACACTGGCTTGTGCAGATAAAGGGGGTTAATTCTTTAAACCATTTTAGAGAGTAAGAAAGTTAACGATAATTCGAATTATTGAGCCTCAGTGTCTTTTTCTACTTATGCTATTACTTACTTTGTCTGTCTCTCTTCACCATCTTGTTGCACACCTCTCAGGAGTTTTTTCCTGGGTTAAAGCCAGAAAACCAGTCACTGCAAGAACACCCATCCTTTTCCTTGAGTGTTTCTTCATTTACCTCTGGATTTTTCTTCTCTATATCCATCAACATTACTGTTGGAGGTTGGGGGTCCAATTCCTGGAACCCAGTTTACCTGGTTTTATTACTTGGCTGATCTCGAAACTTCAACCCAGGCTGAGCAATAATTGAAAACAAAAATGAATGGAAATAGAAAATAATACTGGAGCAGCACAGGCAGTGTGAAGAGAAAGCAAAAGTAACCTGCACAAGTAGTTTTCAGTGTAAAAAAGAGAAATTTTATTTAAGAATAACAAAGAGAAAATTAAGAACACTTCTGAATAGAGGTGGAAGTGGGTCCCTCTCATAATGGAACAGAAGTAAGAGAGAGGGAAACGCAAAGGCTACACCCTGGTATAAATACTCTCCCTCTGAGTTTAAAATTGGTTGCAAGCCTTTCATTGGCCTCTCCCTGCCTCCAGGCATTATTGCCTTTTTCTATTGGCCATTGGTTACCCAGGTTACCTCGTAACCACATTTTTATCAGACTTCTTGGTTTATTCAGCCTACCAGGTTCTCCTCCCACTCTCCCTGAAGCCCCTTGTATCTGATTTGTATCTCTAACCAATCACATAGGATACCTTGTCTCTAGTTAGCCTAACTACCACTTTCCCCATGGTGACAGGCAACTTTTTGTATCAGTTGCCTAAGGGATGCAGTTCTTCCGGAAATAGAGTCTAATTGCAGCACAATTACAATTGAAACAAAAAGGAGAAGCTGACTGTGCAGAGAATATTTCAAACTCATTCTGAATTCCATTAAACTGCAGGCACATATGCTTATGTTCATGACAATATGAATTTATAAGAAAAGGAAGAGAAAAAAGGTCTGCCTTTTTTCCTTGCAAAATGGCATCACCCATGACCATGAGAGACTGAATATACAAATGAACGATGATTGGACCATATGCAAAAATAGAACTTAAAATCTCAAGCTGTGGCAACCTGCCCAGGAAACCAGCTTTCTTATCTACAACCAACAGTTCAGGAAGCCAGCCAGATATACGTTGTGGGGATCCACTTAGAATCTCAGAGCTGATATAAAGATTATTTTAAACTGAAGGCATTTGAGATTCAACAGATGCAGTAAAAAGCCTTCTTGGAGCTTGTCTTATCTGACAAACAGCAGCATCTTGTGAAAAATGGGGCTATCATAAATCATAAATCCCCTCTCCTGAGGAGTTTCATGGCCATGAAGAAGATGGAAAGACCACTCACCTGCATAAACAAACATTATACAAACTTCTAAAACTCATGTTTTCTGTCTTAAAAACTCATTTGTGTTTGCTTAAAAAAACCTATCTATTCAGAGCCTTTTCTCCCCTCTCCCTGTTCTCCAGTAAGTTATACAAGGTTGTAAGTTTAGTGAGCCAGCCAGCTACTTCTTTGTTGTATGTGAATAGAATCCCCCCGCCTCCTGGTTAATCTTTTGGCAGTTTTAATCCACAGGCCCCAAGTACTGAGGACAAAAAGACAGAGAAAAAAATTTTTCTTCTCAAAGGCAGACTTGCTGAGAGCCAGATTGCTATCTCTGCTAACAATCCAGGAGGCTAAACAGTATCTTTTGTAATAATTGGCCTTGAATGGTCAGGACTTGATTAGTAACTGACAGCTACCCTAATTTTCATCTTACTTCCAATTTAAAACCAATCAGAGAAGGCCAAATTTGTATCTCTAACCAATCACATAGGATACCTTGTCTCTAGTTAGCCTAACTACCACTTTCCCCATGGTGACAGTCTCCAATCAGGGCATATCTGAAACCTTTCTTTTTTCCCACTAGTATAAAGCTTTCTCATTTCTCTGCCTTTGAATCACTGCCAAAACATCAGTGAGAATAGCTGATGCAGTTGATAGAGAAAGCTCTAAAAATATAGTTTTTGCCTTTCTTATTTGGTTGGCCTTGTTTCTACAATCACGTGTTTCATTCATGCAATTTAGAAGCTTCTTTGGGATAACTTGCAGAGTAAGCTAAAGAAAGAAAAATATTTATTTGCTATGATATTTTCTATGTGTTTTCTGTTTCTTAAGTTCTCTGCTGAGGTTTTCTCTCTGTTGCTGGTAATACAATAATCTTATTTGAAGTAATTCAATTAATCCTAAAGATGACTGAAAGGTCAATATGTGGTTGCCGGAAATAAACCTACTATTCTCTATCTAAGCTCTTGGAAAGCTTCAGACAGCACAAGTCTGCATTTTATTAAAAGTATTTATACCCTGATTCAGTTATAAAGCAGATGATAAAATTCAAGTAAAAAAAGCCTGGTACTATGAAAATCAGGTGTTTTGTTTAAATACGGTTTTGGTTCAAGAAAAAAGGCCGTCAGAAATTTCATAAAGTTTCAAATTTGCAGCAGTACCCTTTGTCAGTAGTTCCCTGCATATAGACACTTACGTTAAATATCCACACCCCCTTACCATCACTAAAAGGGGAATAGGGAGTAAACCCAGATTAGCTAACCTTGGAGCAATTAAAATATCATTAGATACTAGATAGATTAATGTTTATGATAATACTCAACACAATGAGATTTGGGAATCAAACCTTGCCCTCACCTGCTCTGAAGTGGGCTGGTGCAAATGAACTTGGACAAGGAGCAGGAATTGGGGGTGGGGAACCAGCAGGGAATGGAATACATCATAGATATTAGATTTTATTTTATAATTAAATCCCTAGTGGAATTTGAGGCATGACTGAGAAGTAACTGGTGATATTTCTCTCCGTGAATGCTCCAGCCTTAGCTAACCCAGGGCATTTACTTTCTATTCCCTTTTAGCAGTGGTGGTGACAGGGATGTATGTGCTGTAAAGGGAATTGCTAATTTGATAAATGGATATTTTTTGTATTGGGTCAAAGAATGATCTTTTGAATCTTTTCTGTTTTCCAAAGTCAGTAAGACTTTGGAAGCAGTTTTATTCCTGCATATCTAATCTTATCTTTTTTGCTGTTAGTACTTCTAGGTTTTTTGAACTGAAGCACATTTAAGTATAACTAAACATATTCAAAATATTACTAATATAGACTAATTTTTTTTTTCCTCCTGAGATAGTGATTAAAAAACCAAACTGAGATAGCAAAGTGGAAAGAACTTAGGCTTTGTAGTTAGATAGACTTGGTTTTGACTCTCTACCTGCATATAATGATTATTTCTGATTTTGGGCTTGGTCAGACTTATGTTTCTTTTCTTTTTTTCTTTTTAGAGACAGAGTCTCACTTTGTCACCCTTGGTAGAGTGCTGTGATGTCACAGCTCACAGCAACCTCCAACTCCTGGGCTTAAGTGATTCTCTTGCCTCAGCCTCTGGAGTAGCTGAGACTACAGGCACTCACCAGAACATGCAGCTGTTTTTTTGTTGCAGCTTGGCCGGGGCTGTGTTCGAACCTACCATCCTCAGTATATGGGGCTGGTGCCCTAACCACTGAGCCACAGGTGCTGCCCCAGCTTTATGTTTCTTTTCTTTTTTTGAGACAGAGCCTCAAGCTGTCCCCCTGGGTAGAGTGCTATAGCTTCACTGCTCACAGCAACCTCCAACTCGTGGGTTCAAGCGAGTCTTCTGCCTCTGCCTCCCAAGTAGCTGGGACCACAGGCGCCTGCCACAACGCCTGGCTATTTTTTGATTGCAGCCATTATTGTTGTTTGGCGGGTCTGGGCTGGATTCGAACCTGCCACCTTAGGTGTACGTGGCTGGCGCCTTAGCCGCTTGAGCCACAGGCACCGAGCCAGCCCAGCCTTATGTTTCTATTTCTATCTGAACTGATTCAGAGCCTCTGTAGGCTCCATTTCCATCACCTTTCAAATTGATATAAAAATATTTATTTTTCAAAGGTTTTGGCGAGAATTAACTCTAAAACACATAGACTTGCTCAAAGCAAACAGTAAGAGAGAAATTTAGATCTTTTTTTTTTTTTTTTCCTTTTTGAGACAGTCTCACTTTATCACCACCAGTAGAGTACCATGGCGTCATAGTTCACAGCAACCTCTAACTCTTGGGCTTACGCGACTCTCTTGCCTCAGCCTCTCCAGTAGCTGGGACTATAGGCGCCAGCCACTAATGCCCAGCTATTTCTTTTGTTGTAGTTGTCATTGTTGTTTAGCAGGCCCCGCCAGGCTAGAACCCACCAGCCTTGGAGTATGTGGCTGGTGCCCTAACCACTGAGCTACGGGCACCGAGCTGGAAATCTAGTTCTTCATTTCTCTCTTCACCCCCATCTTTTGGTCTTAGAAATGGCCAGCTACCTTTCAAACCTATTTTGGTGAGTTCAAGTCACAAATGTCAAATGTCTCCTAATTAGGGTCTCATAATCATTTATTCTTTGGGAAACTTTTGTTCACATTTTGAAATTTGGTTCTTTCTTTTTCAACAGAAACCATGTCATTTCTCGGCTTCATTGGGAGGAGATGGCAGTACCCAATTATATGCCCTACATCCTCTGGTCAAAATATAGGCTTTTTCATAATGGACTATACCAAGAAATACAGCAAATCACTTTGTGTTCTGTGAGCCCAGTCCCTCTGCACCCACTTGCTACTTACTGTTATGGTTATGAAACTTAGTAGGCTGTGAGTGTCTGGGTTTCTTTGGGATAAAGCTCATTAAGCAAGAGCAATAGAGACAGCAGTCTTCACACACACCCCCTCCCCCGTTATCCCTTAACTAAAACCCCCATTTTCTAGATGAATGAGTTGAACATGTTGATGAACATGTATGCCTGCTTTTTAAGGCACAAGAATTACCAGATTAAGCACTTGGCTCCATTGCTTTGGTGTTAAAACATAGTTACTTATTTGCTTTATCACAATATGGAGTTGAATACACCCCAGCTAGCACAGCCACTTTTGGTGAAGGGTTTCAGCTTGAATCATGATTCCCTCAGGCTCAGTTCTTTAGGTATTAGCAACTTAAATGTGCACAGTCCAGAGAGAAGCTTCGTTTGGGGCTTGGACAATAGTAAATCATTAGGCATCTTTAAAATGTCCAGAATATTTGAATAATTGCAACTGCACTGCAACTTGCTAATGTAAAATATTATGTGCACCCAAAGTAACAACAGCAGCTTGGAGAGACTCTAATGGTCCCTCTTTAATTTTCTCGCTGACACCTGGCAACATTTGGAACTATAAATAGAGCAGCATGGAGGGAGAAGAAAACTGAAGAGATTTCCTGTTGCATTCTCAATATATAGAATGAGAAAGTCTTTAAAGAAAGAGGAAGAAAAGTCACATCTGAAAAAAAATTAGGGGTCCATTCTATTGAGGAATGGGTCTGCCACGGGCTCTAGCAGAGTGTATGGTAGTTAACACCCTGAATTTTGGTTGGGTTTGCAGGAGTACTCATAATTATGGGTGAAGTGTCCGGAAGCTGCTTACTCTTTCCAGGATTAAAGCTTGATTTATAGCCCAGGACTCTAGGCTATGAAGTTGGGCTTTTCCTTCCCAATTATCCAGTGTTAGAGAAGACAGAGAGGGTAGAGCAAAG
Organism: Galagoides demidoff; assembly: GCA_963574575.1. Classification (NCBI taxonomy): domain Eukaryota; kingdom Metazoa; phylum Chordata; class Mammalia; order Primates; family Galagidae; genus Galagoides; species Galagoides demidoff. Next base: position 9,173 of record CAUYQV010103046.1, read on the forward strand.
AAAGGTAGTAGAGGGTTACAAAATGGTCTTGCCTGGATCCTGGGAAAGGATCTAACTAATTAGTAGTGTCAGCAAAATAACCTACAGCCAGAGAGTATTCTAGAAATTCTGTTCAATAGCTTGATGGTTAAACTTATTTCTGGGCAGATAAAAACTAACTCTTTGCCTCTATCTCACATGGATTGGCTTCTTCCTTAGTTATTCTTCATTTAGAAGTCTAGGTTCATACAGAGGCAGAAACCATCATTTTTGGTAGATTAATAATCTGTTAAAAGATGTGATGGTGAAAATAGCCTAAACTGAGGTTAGGCAGCCTGGGTTCTAATCTCAGCTCTGCTTCCACTCTCCTCATGATCTCAGGCACATTATTTAGGCTTTCCAAGCCTTGGTTTCTAAGAATACCCAATGTAAACATACTGTGAGAATTCAATGAAATGACCCTTTGTCAAGAGCCTAGTGTAGTGCTGACACTTAATCCCCTATAATTTCTTCTGTTTCCCTGAATACTGAGACATTTATTTATTGGATACATTTATTTAACTATATTTTTTCTGCTTTATTACTTATTTTAACATTACTATAATGCTAGAAGAGAAAAAAAGTCACAATGCTGTCTTACTTAGGGGAGACTCTTACAATCTCCTATTTGAATAAATTTAACAATGCACAGGCCTTAAACATTCTCCATAGCTGTGTTTCTAATCCTTATCTTTTACTAAAGGAGTCTAAACAATTTGAATATAATAACCAGGTATTTTAATAGGTTTTCTAAGACCGTGAATTGGCTTATAATTCAGACAGCCCCTTATTTTCATGCTAGGGTTGAAAAAGTCAACATTTTTTTCTTGGAGATTATAGGATTACCTTTCATACTGTATTTCATAACTTGTTATAAGACCTAAGGAACTCAATAAATATTAAATAATGATGTCAAATGTGAGATTTTTCCTTTTTTTGAAATACAAATGTATTAAACTGTGAATCTCTTTCTCTATCCAAGTCATTTACTCTAACTTAGTGTAGCAGAAAAACTGTAGAAGATTCACAAAATCTTCTATTTTTAAGTGGTCAAGCAAAACCAAATTGACCCATGAGATCACTCTTAGCTGAACCTGTGACATTTTCTCTGCATGTGGTCCAGCCTGGGCCAGGGTCTTGATTATTGACCTTAGTTCAGATTTCTTCTATTAGCCTCTGATAGCAGCTTTGACATTAGTTTAAAGGTCTGTTGCCTAAAATGAAGTCTTTCCATGCTATTGAGTAATCTATATTCAATGCCACAGAAGTTAGCAGGGTGAGTTTTAGTGCACTCATACCAGAATAGAACACAGATATTTCCTACTGATACTTATCAAAAGCAAAGTGAAGTTTGTTACCACCTGCTATCAGTGTTGAGACACACATTTAACATTTCTAAAATTGGGATATGTCTAGAGCATCATACATGAATTGTTAGTTAAGGAGTAGACATGACTAGTTGCCATTGCCCAGGCATAAGAGTCCTACATGATTATTCTTGGTGAAGTGAGTAACAAAAGAACTACAGCTTCTCAGCATTTCAACTGGTGGATCATGTTAGGAACAGTTGAGAAAGACTGTAAGTCCTGATTCTGAATTGGATATCTTAATATTATATTAACACTTTAGTGTAAGATCAGAAAATCCCCTGGAGATCATAGTGGAATGTTCTCTTGTTCTGGTAACATAATGAACAAAAATAATGGAAAAAGTTGGACATCAATGATACTAAGTTAAAAAGTGATTTGGAAGGGCCAGCCCGAGAATATGAAAAGTATTAGGAATACCTTGATCATTTTATGTATTACATCTTTTTTTTTTACATTTCAGATTGATGTGAGGTTACAAACAATTAGGTTACATTGTTTGCATTTTTTAGGTAGAGTCCCTGTTGTAGTTGTATGCCACACTCAGGAGGTGTGCCACATACCCTTACATTGCGCCCATTAAGTGGGAGCAAAACCCATTTCCCTCCCTCTTCCTTTCTCCCCTATCCCCTCCCCTCTCTCTCTCCTCCCAACTTGAATTGGATTGAGTTTTTCTCTTGTGTGGGTACTATTAGTTCATCTTCTGGCTTCATATTACTTTTTTTTTTTTTTTTGACAGAATCTTACTGTGTCACCCTTGGTAGAGTGCTATGGCATCATAGCTCACAGCAACCTCAAAATTTTGGGCTCAAGTGAGCCTCTTGCCTCAGTTTATTCATTTTTAGTAGAGATGGGGGTCTCACTCTTGCTGAAGCTAGTCTCAGCTTGTGAACTTGAGCAATCCACCCGCCTCAGCCTCCCAGAGTGCTAGGATTATAGGCATGAGCCACTGTGCCCAGCCTTCATATTACTATTGAGTACATTGGATACTTGTTTTTCCGTTCTTGTGATACTTTACTAAGAAGAATGTATTTCAACTCTATCTAGATTAATACAAAAGATGTAAACACTCCATCTTTTTTATGGCTGACTCTCCAACTGACTGCAACACGTATGTATTCCATGGTATACATATACCATAGTTTATTAATCCATTCCTGGGTTGGTGGGCATTTAGGTTGTTTCCACATCTTGGTGATTGTGAATTGAGCTGCAATAAACAATCTGGTGCAAATGTCCTTATGATAAAATGATTTTTTTCCTTCTGGGTAGATGTCTAGTAATGGGATTGCAGGATCAAATGGAAAGTTTATTTTAAGTTCTTTGAGGATTCTCCATACTTCTTTCTAAAAGAGGCTGTATTAGTTTGCAGTCCCACCAACAGTATATAAATGTTTCTTTCTCTCCACATCTGCACCAGCATCTTCAGCTTTGGGACTTTGTGATGTGGGCTATTCTCATTGGAGTTAGATGATAACTCTGGGTGGTTTTGATTTGCATTTCTCTGATGATTAAGGACAATGAGCATCTTTTCCTATGTTTGTTAGCCATTCATCTGTCTTCCTCAGAGAAGGGTCTCTTTCTGTCTCTTGACCAGTAATATATGGGATTGTTTGCTCCCTTCTTGTTGATTAATTGGAGTTCTCAGTGTCTCAGTGGATTCTACTTATCAACTTTTTGTCAGATTTGTAACTTTTTTTTTTTTTTTAGGAGACAGAGTCTAGCTCTGTTGCTCAGGCTGGAGTGTAGTATCACCATCACAGATCAATGCAGTCTTGTATACCTGGGCACAAGCAGTATTCCCACGTCCGTCTCCTGAGTGGCTAGGACCACAGGTGTGCATCACCATACACAGCTAGTTTAATTTTTTTTTTAGAGATAGGGTCTCTCTGTGTTGCCCAGGGTGGTCTTAAACTACTAGCCTGAAGTTATTCTCCTGCCTTGGTGTCCCGTATTGCTGAGATTACAGGCATGAGCCAACATGCCTGGCCTATATCTTTCTTTTAATAAAAATGCAAGAATGATATATGATAGAAATTTATATCTAAATAAATTGGAAAAAACTCTCTCAATAGACATAAAATAAATTTTTTTTGTGATAAATAGAATTTTTGTTCTAGTTTAATGGATAATTTTTTTTCCTTTTTTTCTTGGTGGTGGTAATATAATGGTGCACTATCTTATTGATGAAAACTTAGATTTAATGTAATACAGTAAAATTATTCTCAAGAGTATGTTTATTATTCCATACATTATTTTCTTAAAGAGAGTTAAAAAATTCTCCAAATTTGGCTCGGTGCTCGTAGCACATTGGTTACGGAGCCAGCCACATACACGGAGGCTGGCGGGTTCAAACCTGCCCTGGGTTAGCTAAACAACAATGACAAATGCAACAATAAAATAGCCGGGCATTGTGATGGTTGCCTGTAGTCCCAGCCACTTGGAAAACTGAGGCAAGAGAATCACTTAAGCTCAAGAGTTTGAGGTTACTGTGAGCTGTGACGCCATGGTACTCTACTGAGGGTGACAAAGTGAGACTGTCTTAAAAAAAAAAAAATTCCCAGAAGTGCATTAATGTACATAGTTACCATTCAATTAAAAAAAAAATGTCTGTTTGGTGCCTGTGGCTCAAGTGGCTAAGGTGCCAGTCACATACACCTAAGGTGGTGGGTTCGAATCCAGCCCAGGCCCACCAAGCAACAATGACGGCTGCAACCAAAAGATAGCCGGGCATTGTGGCGGGCACCTGTGGTCCCAGCTACTTGGGAGGCTGAAGCAGGAAACTCACTTAAGCCCAGGAGGTGGAGGTTGCTGTGAGCTGTGATGCCATAGCACTCTACCCAGGGGGACAGCTTGAGGCTCTGTCTCAAAAAAAAAAAAAAAATTCTCCAAATTTCAGTTTAGTATGCATATGTATTATATCACCAAACATCATTAAAATATCAATATTATTATCATTTGTTTGCCATATACAACACTAAATTCCATCACTTTTGAAAGGCAGTAATGAAAATGTAACAATAAAAGGCTATTTCTGCTTGACGCCTGTGGCTCAAGTGGCTAAGGCACCAGCCACATACACCTAAGGTGGCAGGTTTGAATCCAGCCTGGGCCCACCAAACAATGATGGCTGCAACCAAAAAATAGCTGAGTGTTGTGGTGGGCACCCATGGTTGCAGCTACTTGGGAGGTGGAGGCAGGAGACTTGCATGAGCCCAGGAGTTGGAGGTTGCTGTGAGCTGTGATGTCACAGCACTCTACCCAGGGAGATAGCTTGAGGCTTTGTCTCAAAAAAAAAAAGGTTATCTCTAAGTTACTTCTTTACTACTTTTGTGGCATGGTAAATACATTATAATATGAATTTTAAAAGATACCAAAACTCTTCTTCTTCTTTTTTTTTTTTTTTGAGACAGAGTCCCAAGCTGTCACCCTGGGTAGAGTGCCTTAGCCTCACAGCTCACAGCAACCTCAAACTCTTGGGCTTAAGCGATTATCTTTCCGCAACCCCCAAGTAGCTGGGACTACAGGCGCCTGCCACAACACCTGGCTATTTTTGTCGTTATTGTTTTTGTTCGTGTTGTTTAGCAGGCCTGAGCCTGATTCAAACCTGCCAGCCCTGGTGTGTGTGGCCAGTGCCCTAACCACTAAGCTACAGATGCTGAGCTACATATTTCTTATTGTTAAAGATACTTGGGATATGTCAGTAAATACATGAGTTAAAGAACTTAGATTTTAACAGGGTAGATAATTAGAAAAATAAGTAGGCTTGGTATCCATAGCTCAGTGCTGAGGGTGCTAGCCACATACATGGGGTCTGGAGGGTTTGAATCTGGCCCGGGCCTTCTAAACAACAATGACAACCATAACAAAAAAAATAGCCAGGTGTTGTGATGGGCACCTATAATCCCAGTTGCTTGAGAGGCTGAGGGAAGAGAATCACTTAAGCCTAAGAGTTTGAGGTTGCTGTGAACTGTGATGCAACAGCATTCTACCAAGGGCGAAATAGTGAGACTCTATCTCAAAAAAAAAAAAAAAAAAAAAGAAAAAGTAAATTTTATCATGATAACTAATAAATGCAAAGGAGGAAAATTAAGAAGAGGGAATAAGAATTGTTGGCAAGAGAACAAAATTTTAGATCAGGTGGCCAAGGATCTCTTTAGCTAAGTCTCATAGAAGCAAAGCACTGCAGAAAGTGAGGAATGTACCACCTCCATGGATATCTGAGAGATGTGCATTCTAGACAGAAAAAACAAACAACAAACACAAAGGCCCCTTAGCAGAAACATGCCTGGTATGTTCTAGAAATGGGAGGAGGCCAGAGCAGCATAGTATGAAGAAATAGGAGTACATTAGATAAGTCAGAGAGTCAAATAGAGCAGGTTCTGTGACATTGTAGGTGAGGGAAAGGACCTTGGCTCTTCCCCTTGAGTTGGGAAGGCATTGGAGATCTGTGGGTGGAGGTGTGCCCTGGTCTGACTGGCCTTTTATGTAGATGTTCTGGCTATAGAGAATAGAATGGAGCAGCGGGAACAGAGAGACCAGTTCAGAGGTTTGTAATAATCCACATGAGGAATGATAGTGATTTAACTCACATAATAGTAGCAAAGTTGTTGAAAATAAGTAAAAATTCTGATATATTTTGAAGGCTGAGTTGTCATGATTTACAGATGAACTAGATATAGGGTGGGGAAAAGATGAGTTCAATGATTAAAATTTTTGGTCTGAGCAATGACAGAAAACTGCTATTTATGAAGGATAACGATAAGAACATTCCAGAGAGAATAGATTTGGGGAAAAAGGATGAAGAATATTAGGAATAAATTTTACATGTATTAAATTTGAGATGCCTTTGGACATCTACAGAGAGCTATCAGGTAGGCAGGCGTGGAATTAAGGGATGATATCTGGGCGGGAGATATTAGTGGGGGAGTCCTTGTGAGGTCAGACAGTTAAGTTTGTGGGCTCATGCTAGATAAAGTACCACATACCTCACTGCTGAATATCACTATTGTTACCCTTGAAGTACTCCCCGTGGCAATTTGGTGAATATAGTGATATTCAGCAATGAGGTATATAGCACTTATTCTAAGATGAGTTTGCAAACTTAGTTATCTGATCTCATATATCCACAGCTCTGATGGCCATTCCAGAAAAGGAGTTCCAAAACGGCTTTAGAGGGTTGATCTGTTACTAGAGTCAGTGTACAGGTTCCCAAGGGGAGTACTTCAGCAGTCACCGTGGTGATATTCAGCAGTGAGGTATGTGGTAGCACTTTTTCTAAGATGAGTTTACAAGGTATATAAAGCCATGGGACAGAAAGAGATCAATAAGGCAGTAAGAAAACCAACTACTCATCCAAACAGCCAATCAACTCAAAGGAGCTTGATATTCTGAAAGTCAGGACAGAAAGCATGTCATGACGGAGAGAGGTACACAGTGACTCAAAAGCATCAAAGAGGCAAGTAAGATGAAGAACTGAGAACTGGCCAGTGCATTTAGCCATGTGGAGGTCACTGGGGCTGGATAGGAGCAGTTTGGTATGATTTTGGCCTGGTTGGACTGGGATCTATAGAGAATTCCAGGAGAGGACTAAGAGATAGGGGGTATAGACAATTTTTTTTTTTTTTTGAGACGGAGCCTCAAGCTATCCCCCTGGGTAGAGTGCCATGGCATCACAGCTCATAGCAACCTCCAACTCCTGGGCTCAAGCAAGTCTCCTGCCTCCGCCTCCCAAGTAGCTGGGACCACAGGC
>CAUYQV010103047.1:0-18091 GCA_963574575.1 Galagoides demidoff
TGTGGTCCCAGCTACTTGGGAGGCGGAGGCAGGAGACTCGCTTGAGCCCAGGAGTTGGAGGTTGCTATGAGCTGTGATGCCATGGCACTCTACCCAGGGGGATAGCTTGAGGCTCCGTCTCAAAAAAAAAAAAAAATTTACCAGAAGAAAATTACAGGTCTAAATTCATGATACCCCATAATATAGTTTCAAAATATATAAAGTGTCTTATGAGATACATGACTTACAAATATTTTCTCCTTTCCAGTGGTTGTATTTTCACATTGTTAATGATGTCCTTAGAGGCACAAAAGTTTTTAAGTCCAACTTGTCAATTTTTATTTTGTTGTTCATACTTTTGGGGTCATACCTGAGAGTCTTTTGCCAAGTCCAAGGTTATGAAGATTTACGTCTATGTTTTCTTCTAAGAGTTTTAGAGTGTCAGCTCTTTTATTTAGTTCTTTGGTTCATTTTGAGTTAATTTTTGTAATCTATTAACCTGTACGTCTGTTGTTGTGTCACTACCACACTATCTTGATTACTGTTGCTTTGTAGCAAGTTTTGAAATCAGAAGTGTGAGTCTTCCTACTTTGTCCTTATTTTTTGAGACAGAGTTTCACTTTGTCACCCTTGGTGCAGTGCCTTGGCATCATAGCTCATATCAACCTCAAACTCTTGGGCTCAAGTGACTCTCTTGCCTCAGCCTCCCAAGTAGCTGGGACTACAGGTGCCTGTCACAACGCCCAGCTGTTTTAAGAGACGGGGGTCTCACTGTTGCTCAGGTTGATCTCAGGTTGAGTTCAGGCAATCTACCAACCTCGGCCCACTGTGCCTGGCCCACTTTGTTCTTTTTCAAGATTGTCTTGGCTATTTTGGGTCCCTTGCAATTTCTTATGAATTTTAGAATCAGTTTGTCAATTTCTACATAGAAGTCAGCTGAGATTCTGATAGGGATTGCATAGAATGTGTACACCAGACTTATTTCACTTTGTGGAGTGAGCGGAGCTCTGGAGGACAGCTGGTTCTCCAGAGTAGAACGAAGGGCCTTCTGTCCAAGCCAGTCTGATATGCCCCTATTTGTGAGTCCTCAAGTGGCCCCATCAGTGTGCATGTCACTGGGACTGGTCTGTCACTTTTTAGAGACAGAAACTCACTTTGTCACCATTGATAGAGTGCTATGGCATCACAGCTCACAGCAACCTCCAACTCTTGGGCTCAGATGATTCTCTTGCCTCAGCCTCCCAAGTAGCTGGGACTACAGGCGCCCACCACAACACCTGGCTATTTTCTTGTTGCAGTTTGGCGGGGACCAGGTTTGAACCCACCACCCTCTCAGTATATGGGGCTGGTGCCCTGCTCACTGAGCCACAGGTGCCACCCTATGTCACTGGGACTAAACATGTCTAGATGCCTGTAATAGGAACCCAAGGGTTTGAGACCCTTCTAAGGTTCTTATCCTGACTGTAGTAATGGATGATCCTAGGTTGGGTCCCTCAAGCAGCAGAGATAAGAATTAGAGTGAACGTAGGTAGTTATGAGGGATGTGGTCCCAGGAAATCCTGGTAGGGAAGGGGGAAAGTGAGTCGGAGGGTAAGAGGGAAGAAGCCTGGAGAGTGTCTAAGTGCACGGGGGTTTGCTGTGGGCATCTGGTGCTTAACCCCACTGGTGGATGATCTAGAACAGGATTTCTCATCTTGGCACTGCTGATATTTTAGCTGGTTAATCCTTGGTTGTGGGGCCTGTCCTGGGCATTGTAGGATATTGGGCAGCATCCTGGCCTCTCCAGTAGCCACTGAACTGTCAGTAGCAACCACCGAGCAGAAATGTCTCTGAACATTGGCAAATGTCCCCAGGGGAGAAAAGTCATCCCTGGTTGAGAACACCTGGTGTAGAGCATGTCTTAGAATTGTCCCCTCCAGCAGATAAGAGAGCTGGGGTATTTTCTCACCAACCCCCATTCCTCATTGTTTGCGGGTTGCTCTTGTGGGTGTCAAGTCCCTGGCATCTCTGGCCTGCTCTGAGGGTTGATTGAACATGGTCTCAGGCCAGAGAAAGCTTTCGGGCAGTGCTGCATGTGCTCCATAGGAAGAAGCCATCAGCATGTGTGAAAATAATAAGGTTGAGAGGTGTGGGCGGCCACAGTACAGCTACACGGTCCTGCCATATATAACTTTGGGGGACCCAGTTCCTCCTCAAATCTGCAACTGAGCCCGGAAGCTCATGTTCCCATGACTTTGCACAAGGAGGTTCATAGGTGCCCACAGTGTTGGAACCAACCCAACCTGGGCATGGCGTGGCCCCTCTGCTTCTTGGTTCTGCCCTATGTCAAAGGCCCCACTCCTGCAGGATGAGGAAAGATGGGCTTGGAGAATTTTAGGCTGAAAGTCTCTAATTCGCCTTGTTTGCCAGGAATGGACACTGGGGGAAGGCTATGCCCACTGAATCCTCCTTCTCTTCTCATCCCAACTCCACAAAATGAATCTCAGCTTCTTGCACCCACCTGCAACTTCTAAGGTGGTGTTTCTCAGCATGCCGTGTGCCTTTGAGCAAAGCATGCTTGCTCTCTGGGCCTCGGGCTCCCTTCTCTAAGAAATGGGGGTGGAGTGAACCGGATGACCTTGAAATGTCCTTGCAGCTCACGTGGCTGCTGAGAGCTCACGGAGGCAGCAGGGAACCTCCAGGTCGAGGGCTAGTGGGGAAAATGTGACTTTGTGACAGTGTAGCCCCCAGTGACAGGGCTGGCCTCTGATCTGGGAACATTTCTACAGTGTGCCCAACATGCCGGGCCTGGTCACAGCCCAGCGTGGCCCCTCGCTCACTCAGGAACATCTGCTATAGCATTTACCACGTTAATAGATTAGCTTTGAGAATCAGGCAGGTGTTTTCCACCCAAGCCAGAAAACATCAAAATCACATTGCTCTCCAAGCCTTTCCGCACAAGCAATCGAGTTAGAATGACTCATACGGTCTAACAGATAATAAAACACACATAACATTTGCTTTAAGGTACAGGTGAGGGTATTTTGTCCCGCGCATAGGAGAAACAAAAACTCACTCTATTTGGGAATAGGGTAATTGAATACAGATGGGAGGAGGTAAATGAAAGAATTTAGCAAATATCTCAGTGGAATAGCTAATGGGAATGAGACAGAATAGGAAATTAAAAATTATTCGAAGCAGATGGACCATTCTTTGAGTTTTTAAAAATTTATTAGGGCCGCGAAAAAATGTGTCTGTTTATTTTCTACGGCCATGAAATTAATGACTTGGTGATTTTTGCTTGTGCAATTTTATGACTGCCATGTCATCTGTCATAATTTGGGGACTGTTTGATATGGATTTATGAATGTCCCCACTGCCCACCCCTCCCTGATTTATTGGTGTGGGTCACATGTGAATTAGGCTGTCCCCTTTGGAAGGAGTAATGCCAATGGTAGCTTAACCTGACAGGTCTGGCGGAGGCTCTGGGGGTTTCTTAGCCCGAAGGTGAGTGGAAAAGCTGTGGAGGGTCACTCCAGGGCTGTGGGAAAGGGGCAGGCCTGACCTGGATGAACTTTCTCTGAGGGGATGACCCACACCTGCCTGGCCTGGGGAGGCGGTGTTGAGGCAGGGAAGGCAGCCTGGCCGCTTGTGCTTGGTTGGGGGAAGGGTGGGGGCTGTTGCTGTAGCCTTAACCCAGCATAAGGGCCGGCTGGCTCTCTATCCTCCAGCCTCCTTGGCCAGGCTCACCTGCCCCCAGACCTAAGTTCAGAGACGGAGAAACAAATCACATTTGTTAGGGATATGTCTGTACCTGGCCAGGTGCTGGGAGTGTTATGCATTCTCTGCATGATCTTTGCAACCAGCAGACATGGGTCCAGTTTTGCTCTGATTCTTCTGATCTGTGTGGCTCTGGGCTGGACACTACCCTTTCTGAACTTCAGTTTCCTTCTCTGTAAAGTCAGAATAGAAATATGTTGGGCAGGGCGAGGTGGCCAAGGCAGGTGGATTGCAAGAGCTCACAGGTTCAAGACCAGCCTGAGCCAGAGTGAGACCTCATCTCTAAAAATAGCTGGGCATTGTGGCAGGCACCTGTAGTTCCAGCTACTCAGGAGGCTGAGGCAAGAGAATTGCTTGAGCCTAGGAGTTTAAGGTTGTTGTGAGCTGTGATGCCACAGCACTCTACTTAGGGAGACAAACTAAGACTGTATCAAAAGAAAACAAAAAAGAAAGAAAGAAGGAGAAAAAAGAAATACCTAATCTTAGGAAGGTTTTTTTTTTTTGAGACAGAGTCTCACTGTGTCATGCTCAGTAGAGTGCCATGATGTCACAGCGGACAGCAACCTCCAACTCTTGGGCTTAAGTGACTCTGTTCCCTCAGCCTCCCAAGTAGCTAGGACTACTCATGACTATACTCATGACCCTGTCCTCTGGCTCCTCCACTGGGACCTGGCCTCACCCCTTACCTGACCTTGAGGTCCACCACAAATACCTGGTGACTAGTCTCTTCTACTGCTCAGGCTCCTCTTGGGGACAGAGAACCTCTTACGAGTGCTGGGGCCAGCTGGTACCTTGCCCAAGTGTGGATGGGCTCTGTCCAGCCTCAGCCAGGCTTGTCCCAATCCCCTACCTACTCCTGACCTAGCTCACTGGACTCTGGAGAGCAGGGCTTGTGACAGGGGGAGCTGGAGGTACCCCTCAGGCCAAGAATTCTTTGATGGTGAATCCCTGACCTTGATCAAATGTCCTGGCCTGCGGTGTGTGACCTCAGAACAGGCTGTGGGTGAGGTTGAGTCCCGTCTGGGTTCTGGTCTTCAGCTCCACCTGTTCCCCAAAGTCCTCCTCCAGCACCTCTTTCGGCATCTTCAAATTACAGACAATAATAACTCCTATTTGCTGAGCATATGGTCCAGGTACTGTGTGAGGTGACTTGTTTGTGTAATCAGCCATTTATTCCTCTATTCTTTAAATATCTGTTGAATACTATGTGCCTGGCTCTGTCTTAGCACTTCCACTACAGCAGGGAACAAAACGGATGTGGTCCTCGCCCGATGACAGGTGGTCAACAAGCACATGTCTCTCTCACGCATAAGGGGCTTCCAGAGCTCTGAAGAGGGGGGAGGTGGAGGAGGTGGGTGTTTATTTTAGATAGCCAGCTCAAGGCAGGCGTCTCTGAGAAGGCGACATTTGAGTTGTGGTTATCCAGACAAAGTTCCCAGGCATAAGGAACAGCAAGTTCAAAGGCTTATGGTGGGAGGATGGGTGGCAAATTCAAGGAATAAGAAGCCCAGCAAGGAGAACAAGAAGGAGAATCCCTTTAAAGTACATTTTCTCAGTCCTTACCACAGTTTCCCAAAGTGAGTTTATTAACTCTAATTTTTTTGGTGACAGAGTCTCATTCTGTCACCCTTGGTAAAGTGCTGTGGCGTCATAGCTTACACCAACCTCAAACTCTTGGGCTCAAGTGATTCTCTTGTCTCAGCCAGTCAAAGAGCTGGGACTTCAGGTGCCTGCCACAATATCCACCTATTTTTAGAGATGAGGTCTCACTCTGACTCAGACTGGTGTCAAACTTGTGAGTTCAGGCGGTCCACCTGCCTTGGCCTCTCAGAGTGCTAGGATTACAGGTGTGAACCATGATGCCTGGCCTATCAACCCTAATTTTATTGACTAGGACACTGAGGCTCAGAGAGGTCAGACCTTTGTCAAGGTCACACAGCAGAGACAGGTTCTAACCCTGGGAATTCTTTCTACTCTACCACATTACTTCTCTGGGTATTATAATTGCGTGACACCAGTAGAGGAGGACCAAGGGCTCAAAGGCATGTGGGGACATATGTCTGGGCAGTTTGTCCTGAATGCAGGCAGAACTTGCTTCTATGGCCAGGAGTCCTGTGGCTGCCCCAGGTATAAGGATTCTTTAAGGCTGCAGATCTGGGCTCTGACAAGGCAAGATGGATGGAAGCTCAGGGCTTAGTACCCTGCTGAGTTTCCTGAACGGTTTCCATCCAGATGGTCTCTGGGAAGATAAGGTTTAAGAAGATCGATCCCCTGGGAAGGGAAGAGGGGAAGGAGAAAGGGCTCCTGGCTGGGCTGCACACAGTGGAAACATCTCTTGTCTTTAAGTAATGCAAACTGTTGCTTTGAAAGGCATGGCTGCTAGGTTTGACAGGGCCTGTGGGATTTGCAGGGCTCAGGAGCAGAGTGGGGGACAGGAAAGGGGTGCTGGTGGCATACAACTTTCCTCTTGGGAGGATGGCAGAGAGGAGCAGCTCCATCCCACTGGGCAGGGGCAATGGCAGCCTCTACACTGTCCTGGGTCCACTTGAGTCCAGTCTCCTCAGCTGGCTGGCATCCCCTGCTTCCTCCCTCTTTCACCTCTGAATGACTCAGGGATTCCTGTAGGTCCCCTGTGCTCATAGCTTCATGCCTTTGGGGCATTGCTCATGCTGGGTGTAGGCCTGGGAGGCTATCTTCATTATTTTATGGTGGGGTGAACACTGAGGTGGCACTTACTCTGTGCGTTTAGCACAGAACTTAAACATGGAACTTGTACCATTGCAGGAAAACTGGCATTGAGGGTACAGAGAACTCCCAGGAGAGGGAGGACCAAGACTCCAACTCCTTTGTGTAACATTGGAAGGCGGTAAGAACTTTTGGAGAGTGTGTCTCATAAGGATCCTGGAAATGTTCTAAAATTGTGGTGACAGATGTATCTGTGACCATGCCCAAACCCACTGCACCGTTACATTTTAAATGGGCGAATCACATGATGTGCGAATTATACCTCACTAAGAATTATTAAAACAACAACAACAATGAAAAGATCTAGAGACCAGGAAGGTTATTGAGGTCCCTGAGATAAAGTCACCATGGAAAAGGGACAGGGCCAGTGGCCTGGCTGGAGGAAGGGAAGAGGGAGGGCAGCAGAATGGAAAATCTGCCTTGGTCCAGTCGTCTTGGTTTACGTCCTGGGATTTTGTGTGTGGTGAATAATAGTTAAAAAAATTATTTTAGAAAATTTTGAATAGGTATAGATATCAAAGGATCCTGTAAAAAATTGTTGAACAGAAAATTTCAAATTTCAAGACAGAAAGAGAATAATAATCTGATGAACCCCTGTGTATTTACTGCCCAACTTCAACAATTGCCCAAACTCATGGATAATCTTTTTTCATTCATATCCCCACTCGCTTTCCCCCTCCCAGATTATCTTAAGCAAAGCCCACATATCTCATCACTTCATCTGAAAATATCATTGTTACACCTAAAATAATTAATAGCTATTCCTTTAGGTCATCAAATAAATATCCAGTCATTATCCAAATTTCCATAAATGTCGTACTTTTTAAAAAAGTCTAGTTTGGGCTCAGTGCCCATAGCACAGTGAGTAGGGCACCAGCCACATACACCGAGGCTGGTGGGTTCCAGCCTGGCCCAGGCCTGCCAAACAATGACAAATGCAGCAAGAAATAGCCAGGTGAAAAAAAAAAAAAAAACAGCCGGGTGTTGTGGTGAGCAACTGTAGTCCCAGCTACTCGGGAGGCTGAGGCAAGAGAATCGCTTAAGCCCAAGAGCTGGAGGTTGCTGTGAGCTGTGATGCCACTCTACTGAGAGTGACATAGTGAGACTCTTTCTAAAAAAAATGAAAGAAAAAAATCTAGCGTGTCTGAATCTGGATCTAAATCAGGCCTAGGTATTGTTAGTTGGTATATCTCTTTTCTCAAACTGTAGATTCCTTCTCTATATTTTTCTTCTTCTTCAAGTTGATTTGTTGAAGAAACTGGAAGAGTTTCTCATGGTCTGAATTTTCCAGTTATATGTTCAGCAAGATCCTCTATACTCTGAATTTCTGGTATATTAGAATTTGCATCTAGAAGTTTGATCAGATGCAGGGTTTTTTGTTTTTGTTTCTTTGTTTTTTTAGAAGCAGGGTCTTGCTCTGTCACATAGGTTGGAGTGCAATGGTGTGACCATAGCTCACTACAGCCTTGAACTCCTGGGGTCAAGAAATCCTCCTGCCTCAGCCTTCTGAGTAGCTAGAACTCAGGTGTGTGCTACCACTCCTGGCAAATTTGTTAATTTTCATAGAGATGGGGCCTCACTACGTTTACCAGGCTGAACTCCTAGGTTCAAGTGATCCTCCTGCTGCAGCCTCCCAAAGTGCTGGGATTACAGGCATGAGCCACTGCACCTGGTCAGATTCTGGGTGTTGGTTGTTCTTTCTGTTTTTGGCAAGGCTATGTCAGGGGTAGTGGTGTGTTCTTCTATCAGGAGATACATATCTATTGTCTTTCTTTTTGTGATATTAGGCACCACTGATGCTCAGTGCCTCGATTCATAAATTCATAAGGAGCGGCAGAACTATCATTCCCTCTTCACTTGTTAAAAGGGAAACTTCTCTTCATCTACTGTTTAGTTACAGTGGCACCATCCATATCGGAAAGGGGGGATTTATTCTTTTATTTACCAGTACCCAAAAGAATGTGTTAATTTCTTACCATGCTCCTAGGTTGGCTGGTCAGTTTGCATGTAGTATCATTATGAGCTCGTAGATTAAAGACATTTGATGCATTTCATCTGTTGCAGTGGACTTTGTTACGGATGTCCAAATTGTCCCATGACTCAGCTCATCCTGTCTGTGTCCTGCCTCCGAATGGGGATCAGCCATTGCCAGTAGGCAAATACATCTAAGCCTGTTTGGAGGGGGGCAGGAACACCCTCTCTCACACCTCCTGTGCCACTTTGGCTGGGCCCTGAGGGTCTGCCTAGGATCAGAATAGTGAATAGGCCTGGGAGCTCCCTCCAGTCCTGCTGCTGCAGACACAGCCAGTGGCAAAAGTCTCAGCATAATCAGCACATACTTGAGAAAGCCCTTCCTGCCTCTCAAGATCGTTCAACTCCCCTCTTTCACTTTTTGTTTCATCCATTTTTCTAACAATTAACATTCTTAGACGCAAGCAACAGAAACTGCTCCTGGTAACTTAAGTGAAAAAGAGGTTAATACTTTTTCCTTTTTTGTGTGTATGATAAAATACACAGAACAATGACATGAAATTTACTATCTTAATTTCTTTTCTTTTTTGTTAGAGATGAGGGGTCTTGCTATGTTGTCCAGGCTGGACTTGAATTCCTGAACTCAAGAGATTCTTCTGCCTCAGCCTCCTGCGTAGCTGGGACTATAGACTCACACCACTGTGCCCAGTGCAATTTACTATCTTAATAATTCTTAATTGCCCAGTTCAGTGGCATTAAGGACATTCATATTATGCAAGCATCACCACCATCTATCTGCAGAACTATTTTCGATCAGCAAAACTGAAACTCTGTACCTGTTAACACTAACTCCCTATTTTTCCTCCCTCCAGCCCTTGGTAACCAGCATTCTACTTGCTTTCTCTATGCATTTGACTACTCTAGGTATCTCATAGAAGTTGAATCATATAGTATTTATCTTTTTGTGACTGGCTGGCTTATTTTGCTTAGTACTATGTATTATCTCCTCAGGGTTTCTTTTCTTTTCTTTCCTTTCTTTTCTTTTTTTTTTTTTTTGTGAGACAGAGTCTCACTTTGTCCCCTGTCACCCCTGGTAGAGTGCTGTGGCGTCACAGCTCCCAGCAACCTCAAACTCTTGGGCTCAAGTGATCCTCTTGCCTCAGCCTCCCAAGTAGCTGGGACTATAGGTGCCCACCACAATGCCTGACTATATATGTATTTTTTAATTTTGCTTTCAACCATCTCAGTTTGAAGTTTTTTTTTTCTTTTCTTCCTTTAGTGATTCTCTTGCACTTAGCCTAGCCTCCCAAATAGCTGTGACTATAGGTGCCTGCCACAACGCCTGGCTTTTTTTGGTAGAGACGGGTCACACTCTGGCTCAGGATGGTCTCGAACCTCTGAGCTCAGACAATCCACCCACCTTGGCTTCCCAGAGCGCTGGGACTACAGGTGTGAGCCACCTTGCCCAGCCAATACCAGGCTGTTTTTTAGAGATGGGGTCTCACTCTTGCTCAGGCTGGTCTTGAACTTCTGAGTTCAAGTAATCCACCTGCCTCGGCATCTCAAGTGCTGGGATTAGAGGTGTGAGTCACCGTGCCTAGTCTATGGTTTCTTTTTTTTTTTTTTTGATATGACGTATTGAGCTTATCTACCAGAGTGGAAATAATGTCTGTACAAAACCAAATGTTGGTTACTATAACTTCTGCATCTCAATTAAAATCTAAAGAGTTTTTTCAAAACAGTCAACTCAAACCCACTACATCAGAATCAATAGATTCTTTGAAGCCACAGTAACACTTAAATATGGTTAAGACTTGAATGACGAAATTTGGTTGGTTGAATAACTAAACTTCCAACTCGCTCAAATAGAATTACAAAACGGCAGAGTTGTGTTTGACACAGGGATACAGTCCCCGGGAATCACCAACACTGGACAGTGGCTAGAGTGTTCAGAGTCCTGAGATAGTGTAATGCAGCCATCCTTTAGGCAGCGTGCTGTTGTCCATTCTCTGGAGATTTGTGGATGTGTGAAATGACACCACCACCAGCAGTTGCAGCCTTGATGAGAGAGTCCATTCCTCATCTCCATGAATAGCAGGTTGCAAGTGAGCAGGGGTAATAGCTGCAGTCTCCTGATGCATTTCCTGCCAGCCCAAAGACCTCTGTGGTCAGGTGCTCCAAGCATGGCTGCCGGTACATAGCAGTAGTTGCCCCCACATGTGCATGACTGGTGGTCCTCAGGTGTGGATGAATACAGCCCAACGGGAACTGCAATCCGGCTTTCTGCCAGGTGGCAACTGCCTTTGTCTTGGCTTGTCCTGAGTCCTTTCCAGCCTTAACTTTAGCTGTTTCAAATTCAGCTGAAGCTGAGACAAGTAAGACAGAGAATGGGCTAATCAGACACACAGGGAGATCCCACCACCTACTCCTTCCTCACCTGTGGTCCTCAAGGTTTATCCATCATGTAGCATGTATTGAAATGTTCCTTTTTTTTTTTTAAACCATGAAATGAAGTGTATTGAGAAAGAGAAAGATGGGTTTACAGAACAAAAACAAGATAAAGGTTTACAGAGCACGACATATGAATGGGCCTTTTTTGTTGTGAGAAAGGAAGAGGCCAGAATTTCCTACTTTTCTAAAGGTGATTAACATCCCACTCTATAGATACTCCACTTTTTTTTTTTGAGAAAGAGTCTCAAGCTGTCTCCCTTGGTAGAGTGCTGTGCCATCATAGCTCACAGAAACCTCCAACTCTTGGGCTTAAGCGATTCTCTTGTCTCAGCCTCCCAAGTAGCTGGGACTACAGGCGCCTGCCACAACGCCTGGGTATTTTTTGGTTGTTATTGTTGTCAACAACCTGCCAATGGTTGTTTGGCAGGCCCAGGCTGGATTCGAACCCGCCAGCTCTGGTGTATGTGGCTGGCGCCCTAACCGCTTGAGCTACAGGTGCTGAGCTGATATTCCACATTTTGCTTATCCATTCATCTATCAGTAGACACTTGAGTTGCTTCGCCTCTTGGCTATTGTGTATAATAAATGTTGTTATGAGCATATGTGCACAAATTTCTCCGCCAGACTTTGCTTTCAATTCTTTTGAGTACATACCCAATCTCGCTTCCTGTATAGCTCCAGAAGTGTAATTGTGGGATTATATGGTAATTCTATTTTTAACTTTTTGAGAAACCATAAGGGGGTTGATTTTTTAAAAATGCATTTGTTAGGATATTGGCTTGGCTGCATTGACAGATACTTCTGTCTTGTAAAAATACAAGATGACGGGCTGTCTGGGCAGGGAGGCTGCTGTTCGTCATCGTCCTGGGCCTCAGCGTTCCTTCTATCTTGCCACTCCACATCCTTTAGGGCAGCGCTGTCCAATAGAGCTTTCTGTGATGATGGAAATATTCTCTGTGTTGTCCAATACAGTAGCCACTAGCCACATGTGTCCATTTAGCACTTGAAATATGGCTGATGAGACCAAGGAACTGAGTTTTACGTTTTATTTTTTATTAATTTAAGTAGCTGTATGTAGCTAGGGGCTCCAGTGTTGGACAATATATCTCTGCGTTGTCCTTCTCTGGGGAGCTGAAAAGGACTTCACGCACCTTGTCGATTTCAGAAAAAGCTAAGCAGGGGAGGGCAAACAGTTTCCCTTTGAGGGTGACATCACCTCCCCTTGCATCCCATTGGTTGGGACTTACTTTGATTCCACGCCCAGCTGCAAGGGAAGCTGGGAGATGAAGTCTCTAGTTGGAGCCCAGGAGTGCCCCTCACGTCCCCGTTCTGTTGCTAATTATTTCTTTTTCTTTTTCTTTTCTTTTCTTTTCTTTTTTTTTTTTTGAGAAGGAGCCTCAGGTTATCACCTGGCATAGTGTGCTGTTGCGTCATAGCTCACAGCAACCTCCAACTCCTGGGCTTAAGCGATTCTCTTGCCTCAGCCTCCCAAGTAGCTTGGACTACAGGCGCTCGCCACAACACCCGGCTATTTTTTGGTTGTAGTTGTCATTGTTGTTTGGCAGGCCCAGGCTGGATTCAAACCCACCACCTCTGTTGTATGTGGCTGGCACCTAAGCCGCTAGAGCTACAGGCACTGAGCCTTTTGTTGCTATTTAAAGGAAGAAGAACTAGTACTCTGGGAGGCTGAGGCAGGTGGATTGCCTGAGCTCACAGTTTCAAGACCAGCCTGAGCCAGAGGGAGACCCCCCATCTCTAAAAATAGCTGGGTGCTGTGATGGGTGCCTACGTCCCAGCTACTTGGAGGCTGAGGCAAGAGGCTTGAGCCCAAGAGTTTGAGGTTGCTGTGAGCTATGAATCCACTGCACTCTACTGAGGGTGACAAAGTGAGACTCTGTCTCAAAATAAATTAATTAATTAATTAATTAATGGAAGAAGAATGGCTGGGTGTGGTGGCTCATGCCCTTAATCCTAGCAACTCTAAGAGGCAGAGGCAGGTGGATTGCTTGAGCTCATGAGTTGAGACCAGCATGAGCAAGAGTGAGAACCTGTTTCTACTAAAAATGAAAAACTTGAGGCAAGAGGATCGCTTGGGCCCAAGAGTTTGAGGTTGCTGTGAGCTATGATGACATAGCACTCTACTAAGGGTGACGAAGTGAGACTCTGTCTCAAAAAAAAAAAAAAAAGAAGAAGAAGAATAAGAATAGGAGACTGTATCTGTGGACATTTAGGGGGAAGGAAATAGGGCAACTTCAGACTGTTGCCAGGAGTTAGGAAGTGAAGAAGGGAGAGATTCAGCTTTCAAGTCCTCAAAGGCAGACCTAAAGCTCAAAGCTCTTGCTATGGTGCAAATATGAGTCATGCTCACGCTGAATCCCCAGCACTAAGCATTCTGTGACACACTGGGAGGTTACCCTTGCTGCCCTGAAATTTAGAGCTGGACCCCCAAGTTCCATACCTAACTCTGTACATTCATTATTTGGTCCTCAGGATTAAAAAAAAAAAAAAGATCTAGGAGGAAGGAGATATCACTATTTTCAGGTTTAGAGAAATTCAGTAATTTGTCCATATGTTAGTTTCCTGTGGTTACTGTTAAAAAATTGCCAAAAATTGAGTGGCTTAAAATAACAGAAATTTATTTTCTCATGTTTCAGGAGGCCAGAAGTCTGAAATGGAGAGTTCACTCCTTGCATCTTCTGGTTTCTGGTAGCCCTGTGTTCTTGGGCTGTGGCCACATCACTGCTATCTTTGCCTCTGTCTTCATTTCACTGTCTTTCTGTATGTCTGTCTTCTTATCTGCCTCAAATCTCTCTCTCCCTCCTCTTACAAGGACACTTGTCACTGGATTTCAGGCCCACACAGAGAAACCAGGTTAGGTTCCTCAACTTATTTACATCTTTTGTTCCAGAAGGTAATATTCCTAGGTTCAGGGCTAGGACAGAGGCCTATTATTTTGAGGGGGTCATCATTCATCCCCCTACAGTTCAATTCACATATGTGGTAAGTGATCCCCCTGCGTTTATGATGTTTAATTCAGTGGCCTTGCTGGTGACGGCAGAGGTGGGACTTGAATCCAGGCCAACCTGAGTCAGAAGCCCAGTATGTTTCCGTTTGTGAGTTTGACTTCTAAAGGCTAGAGAGTTGGAGTGCTTCAACATGGTTGCCCATTTATCAATATTAAAGGCTGGATCCCAAGGTCACATTGCCCATGAGCTGCTCGGTTCCACACTCACAGCTTTTCTCCTTACTCTCTCTCTCCTCCCTTACTGGGTCCTTGTCTGCCCTGGCAGGGTGCACCTTACTTCTGAAGGGATAAGAATGCCTCACATCTGTAAAGTGCTTTACCCTCTATAAAGCAATTGCACATCATATGAGGAATTTTTTATTTTTTAGCATTGGCGTCACTTTTTTTTTTTTTTGGAAACCACTTACTTTTCTTGATTTAAAAAGCAGAGGAGTTGAGTTCCTTTGTTATTTTTCAAGGGAAAGCAGTCCCCAGATTAAGTTGATTTTTGTATATGACCCTCGCTTGATTTCTTTTGGGTCAGTGGCCTTTGATAGAAAAAAAAATATTTGCACTCCTACAGCCTGAGGAAATGGAAAGACAACAAAAGACTTGAGCAGGCCAAGGCAGGAAGAAATCAGCCCAGCGCCTGGGGCCCTGCTCCCCAGGGCATAACGCTCTGTGGGGAAGGAGGCTGCCCAAGGGCCTGGCTTCCCTCTGGGAAGGTGGGCTTGGGCTTCTTGGGTTGGAGTCTGGGTTCTCAAGACTGCTCTTCCCAGAATCCCAGAACATGTGCCCTCAAGGCATTCATGCTCCTTTGCTACAAAGCTGCCCACGTTTTCACACTGATAACATATGCACACACTTAATCACACACATATCTTATCTCTCTCACACACTTGCACACAGATACACATGGATAAGAATAATACTTCCTATCACTTATTAAGCATTTCATGTCCCCCAGCACCATTGGTTAGGTGCCTTCCATGCAGGAATCATTTAATTCTTTTTTGTTTTTGTTTTTGTTTTTTTTTTGAGACAGAGCCTCAAGCTATCCCCCCCTGGGTAGAGTGTCATGGCATCACAGCTCATAGCAACCTCCAACTCCTGGGCGCAAGCGAGTTTCCTACCTCCGCCTCCCAAGTAGCTGGGACCACAGGCGCCCGCCACAATGCCTGGCCATTTTTTGGTTGCAGCCATCATTGTTGTTTGGCAGGCCCGGGCTGGGGACTCGAACCCGCCACCTTAGGTGTACGTGGCTGGCGCCTTAGCCAGATTGAGCCACAGGCGCCGAACCAGGAATCATTTAATTCTTTTTCTTTTCTTTTCTTTTTTTTGACACAGAGTCTCAAGCTGTCACCCTGGGTAGAGTGCTATGGTATCACAGCTCACAGCAACTTCCAACTCTTGGGCTTAAGCAATTCTCTTGCCTCAGCCTTCCAAGTAGCTGGGACTACAGGTGTCCACCACAGGGGAAGGGCAGTTGTAGTTGTCATTGTTGTTTGGCAGGCCTGGGCTGTGTTCAAATCCACCAGCTCCGGTATATGTGGCTGGTGCCCTAGCCACTGAGCCACAGGTGCTGAGCCATGAATCATTTAATTCTTACAGCAACCCTGTGAGATTGGTAATATTATTATCCCCATTTAACAGATGTAGAAAATGAGGCACAGGGAGGTAAAGTAACTTGCTGGAGTTAGATTTGAACCCAGTCCACCTGGGCCCAGAGTTCATACTGCTTCACCCAATGTGACATACACATGTGTGCCCACACAAGTACACGCAGACCTGCACAGTGGGCAAACACACCCGAACACCAGTCACATGCTTCCAGACCTATGTGTGTGCAAATGCACTCTCACACACCCTGCTGCTTCCTCTCCTGCCTGTCCTCTCCTCTCAAGGACGGCTTCTTTTCTGTAGAGAAGGACTGAGGCCAGACTGGACTGGGCGTCAGGGCCTGGATGGGGGCAGGGGGACTGTTGACAGGGTGATGGAAAGCAGGAAAGTCACAAGTAAGCAAACAGCCCTGCCTGGACACAGGCTTAGCTGAGTGTTTCCTGAATGTCCAGGGACATGTTTATTTTTTGATGACTGTCCAGAGCTGACCCCAAGTCTCCCTTCCTGAGTGGCCATCTCGATGGAGCTGTGGTGCTGTGGGTCTGGCTCCTTTAGGCCTCATGTTTACAAATGTCTCTCTTCCCCAGCAGAGGCTGGGAGGCCTTCAGGGGTGTAGGCCTTCAGCCTACTTTTAAGACTCATCCCCCCAACCTGAGCACCTCGATGCTGGCTCTCTGACCCCAGACCCTGTAGCCCCCTCCAGCCTCCTGGCCTGTGTTCCAGCCGTCTTCTGTTTGGGATGCCCTATCCTGGGTAAATCCTGCTCTCCTTCCTGGACCCCAGTCTAATGACACCTCCTTCAGGAAACCGTCCAGGATTCTTTCAAGGTATAAGGAATCTCTTCCTTCCCCTGGCATTTAAAAATCTTTAAAAAAGTTAATTGTGAGGGTGACCGGAAAGATCACCTATATATCTGTCTAACAAGGGTACAAGTGAACTTCTCTAGAACTAGAATATAAATGTTTTGATACAATGACTAAGCAAGTGACATGAAATTTATGTTAACCAGCTTGATGAAAGTATTTCAAATTGTATATGAAAACAGCACAATGTACCCCACGTTTGCATTAATGTATACAGCTATCAATTAATAAAAAAAAAAAAAAAGAGATGACAAAACCACATATATCAGTCAGGCTCCAACCAGAAACCAGGCAGAGATGAAGGGTGAATATGAAGAATTGTTAAAGTCTGATGAAGGACTATGAGGTAAAAGGAGACCCTCTGTGGTGCCTCAGGGCTGAAGGAGAGCACCTGAGGAAGGCCACACCTACAAGCAGCATCCTTCCCTAGCTGGGGCTCAGACCACATTGAGTGGATAACCCACCAGATAGCAAACTTGTTCACTCAGGTCAGAGCTAGACTGCAGTCACTGGACAAGCAGGAAGCAATTCCCCTGAGTGGAGACTGGGCACAGGCAATCAGCAACTGGTGGCCTAGTGGCCCAGGCATGCAGAGAGCAGTGAGGACATGAGCTCAGGTCTGCAGAGGGACTTGTAGCACCTGTGGGGGCAGGAGGCCCTCAGGTGTTGGTTTCCACATGAGCTGGGCTGCAGAAAAGCCATCACCAGGCCAGGCTTTGGCTGTCAGGTTGCCCCGGGGACCACTCACTCTATGTGCAGAGTTGGGGTAGATCTCTCCTGGATGCCCTCACACCCACACCACTGACCCACTGCACAGCTGCCACAAACAGCAGAAGCCCCTTTCTCCAGCAACGTACCTCCTGCACCCCTACACAGAAAGCCCAACATCTTGCCCACCACAAGGGAAGATGCCTAAGGAAATTCTGTCCAATACCACAGAGCACATACTGAAGAAAGAACGTGCAGCCGATAGGGAATAAATTGATAACTGGCACATTGTGACGTGTCAAACTGCAAAAATCCTGAGCTCCTGAAAGACCACAAGGCCCACCAGTGGTCTACCACTGCCCAGAATGCTCAACTCAGAGATGTTAAGCAACAGAGAAATAAGCCTTTATATCCTTCACGCCACTTGGAGAAAGGTGGTTCTTTGCAATAGCAGTTTGGTTTTATCCTAATTCAGGAGTCGAACATGTCAGTCTTTCCTTTTATGGCTTCTGAGTTTCTTGCCTTATTTAGGACAATCCCTAGAGTAGATTAAAAATCTACAGGAGGTGATTATCTGATTACAAAAGATTGGATAAGGCTCGGTGCCCATGGCTCAATGGTTAGGGTGCCGGCCACATGCATGGAGGCTGGTGGGTTGAACCTGGCCTGCTAAAGAACAATGACAACAACAACAAAAATAGCCAGGTGCTGGCTTGGCGCCTATGGCTCAATCAGCTAAGGCGCCAGCCACGTACACCTAAGGTGGTGGGTTCGAATCCCCAGCCCGGGCCGGCCAAACAACAATGATGGCTGCAACCAAAAAAAAAAAAAATGGCCGGGCGTTGTGGAGGGTGCCTGTGG
This sequence comes from Galagoides demidoff, assembly GCA_963574575.1. Classification (NCBI taxonomy): domain Eukaryota; kingdom Metazoa; phylum Chordata; class Mammalia; order Primates; family Galagidae; genus Galagoides; species Galagoides demidoff. The sequence goes on from CAUYQV010103047.1 coordinate 17,962, forward strand.
TCCCAGCTACTTGGGAGGCAGAGGCAGGAGACTCACTTGAGCCCAGGAGTTGGAGGTTGCTATGAGCTGTGATGCCATGGCACTCTACCCAGGGGGATAGCTTGAGGCTCCGTCTCAAAAAAAAAAAAAG
>CAUYQV010103048.1:0-15508 GCA_963574575.1 Galagoides demidoff
AGCAACCTCCAACTCCTGGGCTCAAGCAAGTCTCCTGCCTTCGCCTCCCAAGTAGCTGGGACCACAGGCGCCCGCCACAACGCCCGGCCATTTCTTGGTTGCAGCCATCATTGTTGTTTGGCGGGCCCGGGCTGGGGATTCAAACCCACCACCTTAGGTGTACATGGCTGGCGCCCCTAGCCGATTGAGCCACAGGCGCCGAGCCAGATATAAATCTTTTTAAGAGCTAAATCAGTCTTTGACCACCTAGGACTTTTTCTCAGGATAGGGCAGACATTTATTTAAAATGTAAACACAGGACTCCCTACCAGAACTCCCACAGGGTCCAGCTGCACTCCAGGGTGAGCCCCTCCCCCTCAGGGGAAGTCCTCAACCAGGCCCAGCTGCCATGACAACAGGGGGACCACACAAAGAGCAGATTGTGCCCTGCAGCAGGTGCTGAGGCCTCAGGCAGGGGAGGTAACAAAGGAGCTTTGGTTAAAGCAGAGACTTGGGGCTGGGACAGGCAGACAGAAGCTGGGGCAAGGAATAGGCCACAGTCCAGGGAGCAGACCTGTCCAAGTCTCTCAATCTCAGACCCCTGATGGGTGAGCCTCTCACCAGCCTGGTACAGTTCTCTTCAGACAGGGGCTGGGTAGGGAGGTCAGAAGTAGTTAGCACCTCATGAATCCTTTGTGCCAGAGGTCAAAGCAGGGACCAGTGGCAGGGATCACCCTGTGCCTTCCATCAGGAGCTGAGGCTTTGGGGTGGGTGGGAGGCAGCTCCCCAAACCAGGTCAAAGGCCCAGCACCAGGCCCTTCTCAGCCATGAGGCCCCACCAGGTCCTCACCTGCTAGACACTGCCTAGCTGTACCAATAGCTCCTTGCCTTCACAGGAGACCCTGGCAGAAGCTGGCCTTCCTAGACCCCTTCCCAGGCGACTACCCAAACAACCTGTCCCTTTCTGTCAGCCCCATCCTTTCCAAAACCCACAGTTGCTTCACCGTGATCTACCTGGTCCCCAGAGCAGCCCTGGCCCTCTCCTAGCAAGCCCTTACCAGACTCTGTGTCCTCTCTGCACAACTTCCTCACATTAACTCCAGGGAGTGGGGACTTGCTCCCTTGCCTGGCTAGTCCCCAAGATGCAAAAGGTGCTCAGTACATAATGAATGAACGAAACAATGGAGGACTCCCAGGAAGAGGCTCCTCTGGCCCCAGACTTTGTCCGTAACAACAAATACCTAAGGACAATCCAGGAGGCATTGTTCGCTGCCTGAGAAACAATTTGAGTTAAAAGCTGGTGTTTTGATTTTAAATATACACTTATGGGCATATGAGAAACTGACATTAACACCAAATGCACACACAAACACACCCAGAGGCAATCATATCTAAACATAGCTAAGGAAACAAAAGTTTGAAGGTACAAAAATACAGAGATATTCATACATGGAAGAACAACTACAAAACAGTATCTGCAAATACAGAGGAAACCTACAGACAGGTGTGGCACCCGTAGCTCAATCGGCAAGGGCACTAGGCACATTCACCTAGGGTGGCGGGTTTGAACCCCACTCGGGTCTACTAAGCAACAATTGACAACTGCAACCAAAAAATAGCTGAGTGTTGTGGCAGGTGCCTGTAGTCCCAGCTACTTGGGAGGCTGAGGCAAGAGAATCACTTAAGCCCAAGAATTTGAGGTTGCTGTGAGCTGTGATGCCACAGTACTGTACCCAGGGCAACAGCTTGAGACTCTGTCTCAAAAAAATAAAATAAATAAAATAAAACCTACAGATCCATGGACACACATGTGCCACTATGATCCATATCAGCAGAAATCACTACACAGCACATTCATGAAAACTGAAATGCCAGTCCACTAGTGACCCAAGTGTCCTCGCACATTCATGGTCATCCCACTGGGCCCATTTGCCCACATAAAAGAACTCAGGAAGGTGGAAATGGAAGCAACCCATCTTTGGCAGGCTGGGAGCCATCGGATTACTTGTACTGCAGGAGAGGTGGCACAGGCCAGCAGGGGCTGCAGCTGGCTGAAGAGAGGGCAAAGCAGGACAGAAATCTCTAGAAAAACAGCAAGGCTGTGCCCAGTAAGCCCAGTGCCTCATGAGACCCTTCTAGGGCCTGGCTTCCGGACTCTCATCCACAGGGTAGTAACAGACCCTTTGCCTTTCAGCCAGCTTTGGGGAGCCCTGAAAGGCAAGGAACCTTCAGGGCTGGTTCATTGCCTGGGTCTGTCCCCTGAAGCCTATTCCTTTACAAGGCTGCCCTTCTCAGTCCCTCCCCTAGGACTCTAGACCCCCACTTCAGGCCCATGTCACAACCTATAATTCACACTAAGCTGCTCCTTGTCCCTAGCAAATCCTTAAACTCTGGGCGTTGAGTTCCTAACAGTGAAGGTGAGGCCACAAGTTGCCTCCACACTTGCTTAGCCTCACAAGTTGCCTCCACACTTGCTTAGCCTCACAAGTGGAAGAGGACTGAGGCTGTGTGTATAGAGTCCTGTACTTTGCAGGGCAGTTGTGATGCTCCTCCCAGAGGTCCCAGACCAGACCAGGTGGCATCCCCTCCCCACCAAGAGATCTCCATCCCCACACTCTTGAAAGCTCTCCAGCCCCTGCCTATCACCCATTCTGCTCCTCTACAACTTCTGGATTTCCACAGCCCCAGCCATCCCCTACACTGGTACCACTCTTCCAGCCCTGCCCCTCCCTTCTTCCCACTCCATCATCTTCAGACCTCAGCCCCCCAAATGTTTAGTCCTCAATCTCAGAAGTGGGGACAGAGATACAGAGCAGAAGGACAGGCCATTGTCTGAGAGAAAGACTGGGCCACAGTGGGCAAAGCCATTCAGAGGCCCCAGACTGGGACTGAGATTGCTTCTCATTAGCCATATGACCTGACACTCACAGTCCCCAGTCCCAATTCTAATTTATACTGAGGGGCCTGTTAGGACCTGGGAAAACCTCATGACCTGATCTAAAGGCAAGGAACAAAACCAACAACCCTTTGGACAGTGTCACACTATAATTCATAAACACTTTTACAACCCTTGCTGCAATCAAAGAGTGTCTCCCCCCTTAATGAGGAAAGCAAAGCCCAGAGTGATTATATTCTCTGCTTCAAAGCAGGTCTCCCACACACTTGGACAGAACTATGCCCTCTAGGCCACTGTTGGCCCTGAAAAACTTTGAATTTCTCAACTAAGTATATCCACTAATGTGGGGGACAGGTATATCCATTAATCTATCTCCACCAAGCTTTGCACTTTGCCCTGGGCATCCCTCTCCTCAAGGGGTAGGGGACAGTGGATCTTCATCAGGACTCTCAAAACCTCCATACCTATACCTACCATCCAGTGCAAACACCCAAACAACCAGTAGGTCACTAAGTTCCACCAGGGCCATTTTTAATACCTTCAAGACCTACTACTACCACTTCCCAAGTTCAGGCCCCACTAGTTCTCATCTGATTTTGACAAGTCTTTTTTTTTTTAGATACAGTCTCAGTTTGTCACCCTCGGTAGAGTGCTGTGGCATCACAGCTCACAGCAACCTCCAGCTCTTGGGCTTAGGTGATTCTCTTGCCTCAGCCTCCCAAGTAGCTACGACCACAGGTGCCTGCCACAAAGCCCGGCTATTTTTTGTTGAAGTTAGGTTGAGGGTTTGAACCCTCCACCATCAGTATATGGGGCTGGCGCCCTACTCACTGAGCGACAGGTGCCACCAGATTTTGACAGTCTTATAGCTTACCTTGCCCACTCCAATCCATTTGCCAACCAGAACCCAAAGCAATTTTTCTAAAACTGAAATTTGGACATGTTACTACTATGCTTAAAATACTTCAGTGATTCCCCCCAATTTTCAGACTCATTAAAAATGTCTTGGCAGAGCCATTCAAATCCACCCTCTGCTCACCTCTCCCCACTGTACCCCAAAAAGACCCCACCCTTCCTGCTCCCAAACTTTCCCTGTTCTCCCACACCTATGAATAAATAGTCTTGGAAGGCCCTTGCCTGAGTTTCTCTTTCCCAGTCCAGATTAGGGGTCACTTTGGCCAGGAAGCATTTGGCACCATAGGATACACCAGGCTCAGTAAGGAGCCCCTTTTTAACCTGTGCACCCTTGCAACCCAGCACCATCTACATCGAATCATCATCATCATCAATATTCTGCCAGTCTCCACAAGACTACCCACATCTTAACATAGGCCCAGCACCCAGTGAAGGATCCACACACTGTAAACCCTTAGTAAAACAATGTTATAAAGGAACACTTAAAGAAATTTTGTTCCAAAATAGAAGCACAGAATCACATAATCTTAAAGCTGAAAGGAGACAGATGCCATCTAATCTCTTCATTTTACAAAGGAACATGGGGACCCAAAAGAACAGTTAACATTGGAGCCTGGACTGACACTATGCCTGCAGCCACTGGGGCTCTGACCACACCCAATTCTAGCCCTACTACCAAGCTCCACTCGAGGCTCCATTTCATCCAGAGAAGGCCGCATCTCTACATCCTCCGGGTATTTATATTCTCCATATCTTTTACAGAGAGAGAAGTCCCTCACCCCTTTACCCTTCCCCCTAGCCCCAAATGAGACCCTGGCTGCTGTCTCCATTTCCCTGGAACAGAGGGCTCTGGAACATCAGATGCGCACCTACTTCCAGCTTCTGTGGTGCTTTCCTCTCATTCCAGCCCCAAACCTAATCCCCACTCTTATAATACACATTTATTGAGCACCTACTACGTGTCACATTGCAGCGAGCACTGGAAGTTCCTGCCCCCCAGAAGCTGTTCTATCGGGGAGGTGGACACAGGCGGGGAACTCAGAACAACAGCACAGCCCAGGAGGGGCCGCGCGCGGGCGACCCTCCGCTCGCCACTGCGTCTTCCCCCGCTCTCACTGGCCTCCAGCTGACCTCGCTGCCCTGATCTGCGCCCCCGACCCCGCCGACCGGTCCCTTTCTCCTAGGCTGTGTAGGGGTGGAGAAAGCTTGGGGCTCAGAGCCGCCGAGGCCCCCGCCCCATCTCTCGGCTCCTGCCCCGGCCGGGTGGAGGCAGCGTGGGAGGAGCGGGGCCGGGCGCTGGGCCATCCCTCGCACCGCCCCTCCCCGCCCGAAATGCAGAGGAACTCGGAGGGAGGGGGCCGGGGAAATAAATACCTTTGACTTTGTGGCTAAGGTTAACGGGAACTGCCACCCCGGGGGCGACTTGGGCACCGGGCTTGGGGCCCTGGCCAGTCCCGGGGCAGGCGGGGCGGGAGTGCACACCTGATTGGCTGGCGGGCCTGGCGGTCCCCCGAGCCGCCCAGCCACTCTATTGGCTGCGCCGCTCAGATGACCCGCTCGGCCCTATCGGAGCAGCCCGCGGGGCGGCCCCTTTGTTCTCCAGAACCAACAGCCGGAATGGGCGGGCTGACCTCGCCCCCGCGGGCACGCGGGGCCCGGAGTCAGTGAACGCGCCCGCCCAGGGTCCTCGGGGCGGTAGGGGTAGGGTTGTGTTAGGGACGCACAACAAGGCCGGGCCACTGATGACCTGCGGCCTTGTGGCATCCCCCCCCCCGCCCGGGGGGCCCATTCAGACCCAAGCGGACAGTGTGTGTGCACCCTTCTTCCCGCACACGCACGTTCGGGTTCAGTCGCTAGCCGAGCAAACAGTCGGCGAGCTCCCATAGCATGCCCGGGAACCGTCCTCCCTGTGAGGAGTCCCTCAGGACTGAGACGGAAATCCCCTCTCTGCAGCTTCCCCCGAGCGCAGTCTCGTGCGGTGGCAGTTCTTTTTCTTTGCTCCCTGGAAGCTGTTACTCAGTTCTGCACACGTCTGGCGTCTAGGGAAAGGTATTCCCTGCGTACAGGAGTCGCCGCCCTGCCTCCTGTGCGCCTGGTACCGCGGCGGGCGCATCGTGTGGGTTTGGCAAATGGTTTTCAGGGTTCTCCACCGGAGACCTTAGAAATGATGACATTAAACCCCTACGTTTTTTAGCTGAGGAAGCAGGGTCCGAGGAGGTTGCATTGCCAGGTAGGGCTCTCGGGTGGAATCCTGTCCTCGGCAGCTGCCACCCTGGTCCACATGGCCAGCGAGGGTCTTGAGTTCCCAGAGACCAACATGAGGAGAATTTTCTCATTTCCCCATTCCGATTGTAAGGAAATTCCTCCCACTTAACCTCAGAGGGGGCACAGCTGGATCGACTCCCCGCAGAACTCTTCCCTACATCTGCTTAGAAGCTGCCTTGGTGGATGGTGTGTACAAACAGGAGCTGGGCCTCTGAGACTCCTACAAACTGTGGCTGCTGGGCTGGTGGACTACATCTTCCCTCATCTGTCACCAGCTGTGAAACATTTCCCTATTTAGCCTCAGGAGCCAGGTTTGAGCCTATCATTTTTGCCACCAACTTCATGTACAGTTCTCACCAAAGATACTTTTCTATCTCTGGAATTTGACTTATTCATCTAAGTCATTGATGAAAAATCATTTTCTAGTTGCCTACACACCTCACTATGTTTTTACAGTTATATTGTTTACAGAGGCATTGGTGGGGTAGAATACCCTTCACATCTAGCCATCAGCACTTTAGGGTCTCATTCATCTTCTTATTTTCTAGAGCACCAGAGAAAGCTCCACAAAGGCTTATTTCTGAGACCGGTATTCTAGTTCCATATCTGCCACACAAGTATGACCCTGGGAAAATCATTTCCACTTTCCATTAAGCAAAAAAAGGGGAGGTTGCATATGTATGTTTGCAAATACACAGAAACAATGCCTAGAACACTCCTCAAACCCTTTTCTCAGTGTAAAGAGAAAGACTTGTGTAGAGTAGGGGAATGAAGGAGGACGTTTGTGTTTAAAAAAAAAATCTAAATAGGTCTGCATTATTTAATTTTTTAAAGATACTTTAATATTTTTGTATAATAATTATAGAAGAAAAACTGTGGATTATTTAAAGACACTCCCTCTAATCCTGGCAGTCCTCCCCAGTGACTGCTGTCAGGATAAACCAGGATGAGCAAGAACCCACGCCCATCTCCAGGGACTCAGGAGAAAACACGGGCAAGTTCACTCTGTCCCTACTTTACCAGTACCCTTAAAGCCACTGGTATGGCCTTTGGACCTCTCCTAACAAGTAGTGGGCAGCATAGCACTGAGGACACCCAGTGCCCATCTTCCCCATACCCCAGTCTACTTCCTTTAAAAATGACTTTTCAAAAGGTCAGGACTTCCGGTCAGATTCTCTCTCTCCCTCTCATCCTTGTACTCAACCCCTCAATACTAACTGTCCCAGGAACTGTCCTCTGCTCCTGCCCATCATTCCCAGACATCTACCCACTCTTTCCCAGTCATCTCCCCTTCCCGGGAACCCTGAGCTCCCCCAAACAGAAATGAGTTGGGCTTTCTTAAGACGATGCCTCTACCCCCAGGCTCAGGTAGTTTGCCATCAATTATACAGGTTTTTAAGTAGCCCATAGCCCAGTAAACCAGTATGAAGCTTTAAAGCAGTTCCTGTCCATCCTACACATCGCAAGCCACCCCTACCCCCAACCTCCTCTCCCTATTCTACTCATGACCTACAAACAGCACATCCCACCCATACCCACACCTCATGGGACAGGAATTGAGTCCTGTCTTTGTAACCCTGGCTCTTGTCACATCAAGCGCATAGTGGGCATCTAGTACATACTTATGGTCAAACAGCAGCATGCTCCATTCAGCTGATAAGCAGGTGAGTGGTCAAGAGTACAGGCCTCAGGAGATAGACCTGGGCTTGAATGTGTCCCTGGTGATTACCAGTCCTATGACCATGGGCAAATTCTTTCATCTATAAAAGGGGAATAAGAGTACCTACCATACAAGGGTACATAACTTAGGGAAACTTCTTTGTAAGGTGCCACTCACATAAACAAATTGTGGTCATTCTTAAGCAGTAGATGCCATGCTAGGTATTAGGGATCTATGCAAAACTCATGAAGACTGCCAAGAGCGAGCCTGCTGATGCCAGACAGGCACTCAAACTGATATGAAATGACCAGTGACAGCTGGAAGAGATCAGGGGGCCTGCAGCCAGAGTGGCACTGCAGGACAAAATCAAGTCACACCTTCTCTCCCTCCTGCTAATGGCACCTGAAAAGCCTAACTTTACCACAAAGAAGGCTGAGCCCCTGGTATGTGGGATGAAGGAACTGAGAGCCATCTCTGCTTCTGTCAGACCTCCATGGGAGATCCTGGAAAGAGGGTCTAGTTCTAGCCAAAGTCTGTAACATCCACTGCCCCTCAAAAGGGGCCTTTTAATGCTTGCTGGAGTTACAAGAAGGCCAAGGTGATGAGAAAGACAGTAGCAGCTCTGGCTGAAGGAGGGCAAGTGGTTGAAACTGAGATCTCTAGTTCCACAGGCCATAGTTCTCTGGAACCTTCTCCTGCCACCTGGAGAATCACCCAGGCTGAGGGATATGCTTGGAGAAGAACTGGAGCAAGATGGAGGAGCTCGGCAAGGCAGGTACTGGGCCTGATGCCAGAGCCCCCCAGGAAAAAGGAACACTCCCCAGACACCAGTTCTAAAACCAAATCTTTATTCTCTATTTTGAAAAGGAGGGTAAATGGTTGTTCTGTTTAGTTCCACAGAACAGCACAAGGCCCAACAAACAGAAATTATAGGGAAGCAGAATTCATTTATTATAAGGAAGAAGTTCTAACAATTAGAATCATCCTACAATAGTACCAGGGCCTCAGGAAGTGGGGTACACCTCGTCCCCTAAGTGCTCAAGCAGAGACTGGGCATCAATATGCTAGAAATGTTGGGAGGGAAATTCACCAGCACCTTCCCTTCAGCTGTCACCAACGGGACAGTCCCTTCCACAGCATAAGTAGGGAAGGAAGGGTTGGGGTATTGGAACGAAAGCCTGAACACTGGGTTGCTGACAGCCAGGGGAAGCTCTAAGCACTGTGGTGGAGTTTAGTGGGGTGGTAGATAAAGCAAGACAGACCAAAGAGGAAATGCCTTGGGGGGAGTTGATCTCTGGGGAGGAAGATGAACTGAAGATGGATCTCCAAGTCTGTGTGCAGACAGGAGGGAGGGGTGGGCCTAGGTGCTGTCTGATGAGGCCAGCAGGTTCTCCAAGATGTACTCAGCTGGCCCACTTCTCCTCCCTAGATGTTCATTTACTAACGCCTGCACCACACCACACCTACTTCCAAAAATGATCTGAAGTAACTCATAGTAAAAGATAGGGACATTAAGGCGTTAACACCAGAGGATGGAAGATCTTCACTTCCACTGGTGGCTCCTCTAGCCAGAGGGCTCTACAGGATAGATGGTGTTACTATTGCTACTTTTCCAGGGCACAGGACAGTCAGGAACCCTAGCGAACACCAACCCAAGGGCAACATCCTTGCACTCTGAAGTGGGTTCCCTGGCCACCTGGGGTTGACCTTCCTGGCTCACAGGGACAGCTCACCCCCAGCCTCTTTCTGACCCAGCTGGGATTCTAGTCTCCAGTAGCCCGGCACAGGTAGGCACCTGCACCTGGCCCCAGAGACACCACAGCCCCTCTGGCCTCAGACATCGTGCTTCTTCTGGTGGGTCAAGAGCCTCTCTTCATCGTCGAAGGTCTGGCCACAGATGGCACAGCAGAAGGCGCCGTCCCGGATGTGGCTCTTGCGGTGCGTGATGAGGTTGGACTTCTGGCTGAAGCTACGGTCGCAGTCAGGGCAGGCGTAGGGCCGCTCGCCGGTGTGGATGCGGCGGTGAGACACCAGGTTGGACTTCTGGCTGAAGGCTTTGCCGCAGTCGGGGCAGACATAGGGCTTCTCGCCAGTGTGGATGCGCCGGTGGGCAGCCAGGTAGGGCTTGTGGCGGAAAGCCTTGCCGCAGTCGGGACAGACAAAGGGGCGCTCAGGTGCATGGTCTCGCCGGTGCGCCGCCAGGTGGCTACCCTGGGAGAAGCGGCGCCCACACTCCTCGCAGGCAAAGGGCCGCTCCCCTGAGTGCACCCGCGAGTGTGCCACCAGGTGCGTCTTCTTGCCGAAGTTCTTCCCACACTCGGCACAGGTAAAGGGCCGCTCGCCCGTGTGCTGCCGCTGGTGGGCCCGCAGGAAGCGCTCGAGCCGGAAGCTCCTCCCGCAGTCATCGCAGCTGTAGAGAGACGCAGGGGCCTCCGCCTGGTCTTGCGGGGACTCCCGGGGGGGCTCCTGCAACACCGGCTCCCTCACAGGACTCAGCGGGGCCACCGGGGTAGGCTCAGGCCCCGCTGGAAGCTGGGGGCTGCCTGGGCCAGGGGCGGCAGGGACAGAGCCCTCAGATCGCTTGTGGATCTTGCTGTGGGACAGCAGGTTGGGTTTGTGCCGGAAGCGGCGGCCACACTCCATGCACGGGTAGGGCTTCTCGCCAGTGTGGATGCGCCTGTGAGAAGTCAGGTAGGGCTTGTTGGTGAAGCGCTTCCCACATTCCGGGCACTGGTGCGGCCGCTCGCCCGTGTGCACGCGGCGGTGAGCAATCAAGTTGGGCTTGTGCCGGAAGCGCTTGCCACAGCAGGCACACTGGAAAGGGCGGTCAACAGCGTCTCCGCCAGGCCGAGGGGCGGTCACCGCGGGGCGGCCCCTGGGCCGGGGACCCAGAGCTTTGGTTGCTGCCTCCTCCAGGGCCTCGGCTACATGTACCCGCTTGTGAGCAACTAGCTGGTCCCACTGGGCAAAGCTCCGGCCACAGTTGCCACATATGAAGGGTCGGGCCTCCGGGACAGGGGGATGGCACCGCCGCCGATGAGCTCGAAGCTGCTTTCGTCGCCAGAAGCGTCTCTCGCATTTGGGACAAGCAATTGGCCTCTTTGCAGCTAAATGGGCCCGCAGATGCAAAACCAGGGCCACCCAGCCTCGGAAGTTTTGCCCACAAAGGTGGCAGGCAAACCCCAGGTCTGGAGTGGCAGCAGCATGGACCTGGCGATGCAGTGCTAAGAAGGGGGTATGGCGGAAGCGACGGCCACACTCGGGGCAGGGTAGAGGCAGCCGGGCCTGGCACCGGCGGGCATGAAGCCACAGGGCCACCCAGCCTGAGAAGTGCCTTCGACAGTGTGCACAGCGATGGGCCCTGCCCGGGGCCTGTCTGCCTGGCTGGGCCACTGAAGTGCCTTGCTGCCTCAGCCCACGGGGCTCCTTCTCCAGAGCCTGGGATGACTCCTGGGAGGGCCCAGAGAGGAGTCGGGTCTGGGCTGGGCCCATGGCCAAGGGGCCCCTGCAGCGACGTTCCAGCATCGGTTCTTTCTCTGCTAAGGGTGGAAAAGTAGAGTCACTCTAGAGACCAACTCATCCTGCCCAGCTCCTCCCTTCCAGGCCTCAGCCTCCCAGAGGAGCTTGCCATCCTCTTAGACCAGCGACTCTCAACCTGTGGGTGGCAACCCACAGGAACTGTATTAAAGGGCACAGCGTTAGGAAGATTGAGAGCCACTGTCTTAGACCCTCTGACATGAATCGACTACTCTTGTACCTCCTTACATGTCATATACCATTTCAATTTGGGTTTCTAGATATTTGTCTTATGTCTTTCTTGCTCTGAAAACTACAGAAGGGAGGAATTCTGACACTTCTTGGAATTCCCTCATGGCAACTATCCCAGTGGCAGGCAGGCAGTCAACACTCCAGTGTTGGATGCATAATCCTGCCATAGAACTCACTAGAAAATGTTGTCACAGCTCCCTACAGTGCATTATGCTTTTTCAAAATGGTTCCCTGTTGCCCTTTCCTTAACTGCTATCTCCAATTGCCACATCCCAGCTTCATAGCATCTCTGTGAGGCTGGCCAAGCAGACACTGAGCTCCCTGTCTCTCAGATGAAGCAACTGTGAGGCATCAACAACAGTGATGAAACTTGCCTGAGGTGACACAGTAAACAAAGGGCAGAACCAAGACTAGGAGACAAGTCTTCTAAACTCCCAGGCCAGAGTTCTTGCCTCTAAAACACCTGGTTTGCAAAGATCTCACAGAAGGAAGTTTCTGCAGCATCTCATTCATATCACATCACAGAGGAGAGACACTTTCAGCCTCATTAACTTTCATCTCCCACTGTAGAAGCCTAGAGAGCAAGTGGAAACAGCCCTCCTCAGGGAACAGGAAGGGAGGGAGCCCTGGGTGCTACCCCCAGAGCAGTCTAATGCCAGGCCACCGCCTGTCCAGACTGTGCCCACACTCTGCCCGTCTGTCCTTTTCCACCCACACACACAATTAAGACACTGCAAGGAAAACTCTCCCCGAATCCAAGGAACACCTACACTCTGCTGCCCTCAGGGCCTAATCCCTGGTTCTGCTTCACTTTGGGTGCTGAAGATTATTGGGGCAAGAGAATGGAGGGAAGAGATTGTAATCTCTGTCTGTCCCCTGTCTGGTCCTGCCCCAATCATGCCAGAGGAGGCCTTTAGTTCAGCTCTTTGGGGAGCCCAGATTCCTGCAAGAGCCTTCCACACGGCAAGAAGGTTGCTGGGGTGGCTGTTAAGACTTCTGGGGGGCCTTTAGTGCCTGCTTGCAAGCTCCAAACACAATTTCCTCAATTCCCTAGAGCCTTTCTCTTCCTGGAGAGCACAGCCAATGCCATACTGAGCACAGGGTAGATCTCCAGGACATCAGAAAGGGATCCTTCCCTTGCAGGCCCCTCTCTTTCTGGGGCCCTGTGCGCTGGGGCCCTGTGCGCTGGGGTTGTGAAGTGGTTGAGAACACAGCAAAGCCCAGACTCTACCCTTGGGACTGCGGAGCTGAGAATGAGGCTTTTGCCAGCTCCTCCTGGGAATGTTCCTGAGGATACTTCTTCCGCTGCAGCGCCGGCTTCTGCCCACACTCCGGTAGCCCCCAGGTGTCAGAGAAAACTGTAGCAGTAAAGACACCCCTACCCCCATGGCAGAGCTCAGACCTCTGACTGCAGAGAGGCCAGCCTTACCTGTGGGGAGGGGAGAGAAAACATGTATAAGGCTCTGAGCTCCTCTAGGGTAGTCATCTTTGTGTCCTAGCCAGCCACAGCCCCTCCCCCCACAAAGCCATGGCTCCAGCCTTAAGCTCCAACCCTGCCTGGCAGAGTGACCTTAATGGATACTGGATTAATAAATGAATATGCTCCAAGGAAGTACACTGCTGCCTTTGGGGGTCACTTTCTCCCCGGGTAAGGTCACAGAACGAATTCTCCATTCTGGACTTTTCCTGATGCCCAAAGGCCGGGCTATAGCAGTAACTCTGGAATCTCTGCTGGCTCCCTTCCCCCACCCTCCTCCCAACAGTAATTCCAGGCCTATTTCCCATGGGGCTGCGCAGGGCCTGCTAGTGTGACTACGACTTGGTCAGAATCCCCTTCAGCATTTTGGATGGCCAAGGGTGGCAGAAGCCCCACACCCCCCTTTTGTAGTCGCTCATGTCCTCGGTCAACGTTCACCGACACACTCCTACGAATCAGCCATTTAGGGTCCCACACACAGCGCAGCTCTCTAAGCCTATGCGCAGGTGCGCTCGCCACCCCACCCCCCGCCGCAGATCCAGTGTCCCCCCCCCCGCGCGCGTACACGCACACACACACATAGTCGCGCACACTCACGGTCACGCGCCCCGCAGGTGGAGCTGCCCCCCAAGAGCCCGTGGCACCCCCGTGCCCCTTCCCTGGCCGTACCTCTCCGGCGGGCTGTGCAGGGGCGCGGTGTCCGTCCATGGAGCCAGAAGGACGGCCTCCGCTGCCCGCTCCCCGCCCCGCCGCGGCGACAGCAGCAGGTTCGAGTTCACAACTGCCAGGCCCGTCCCCAACCTCCCCCCCGCCGCTGGGTTCCCAGCGCCACGTGACTACAGGAGCTGCTGAGGGTCAGTCGCCGGCTGGGGCGGCCGCGGCCTGGGGGCGGAGCAGGGACAGCAGCTGGGCAGACGCCGGGCAGCGCGAGCGGGTCGGGTCAGCCAGCAGATACCCCGCCTGGGCCGCTGGCCTCTGAGGGCCGGCCTCCGTTGCCATGACGACCACCAGCCCCGGTGTTCTGGGACAGGCCCGAGCTCAAGTTTCCCGACCCTTTTGTCCCTGAAGAGGACGCGCGTCCCCGGGCGCCCGCGTGGCCGGCCTGTGGTCATTTGGCCTAGTCGGTCGTCACTGGCTTATGAAAGGCTGCGGGACGGTCGAGAGACTTCAGAGTTGGCTCCGGTCGCCCCTGTAGCGTCTTGCCAGGGCCTTTCCCAGGCGGCACTCCCAGCTACTACGGGGTGGCCCAGCACCTCCGGCCGCAGCGCCAATGCTCCCTGGCGCGCAGGCCTTAAGTCCATAGCTTCCGATTTGTTCCAAAGTGAGCAATGAAAAGGCCCGATCATGTAAACTTTGAAAAAGCCTCTCTTCCAGAAATTAAGACACAGCAGGAATTGCCGGGTTTCTTGTGGCAGTAGGGAAGACGCAGGCGATGGCCGGGTGGCCGTTGCACGTGGGGCATTTCACCAGCGTGGCGTCTGTGGTGGCAGGTGCAAGCCTGTGTCCATGACTCACCCATTAGCAGGTGGCCTTGGCATTCCAAATGAAACACTTCCTTAAGGTTTCTAGACTAGTAAAATTTCACTTTCATGTTTTTCAACAAAAGCAATTTTTGAATTGTACCATTTTTTTTTTTTTGAGACAGAGCCTCAAGCTATCCCCCTGGGTAGAGTGCCGTGCCATCACAGCTCACAGCAACCTCCAACTCCTGGACTCAAGCGAGTCTCCTGCCTCAGCCTCCCAAGTAGCTGGGACCACAGGCGCCTGCCACAACGCCCGGCCATTTTTTTTTTGATTGCAGCCGTCATTGTTGTTTGGCGGGTCCGGGCTGGTTTCGAACCCACCACCTTAGGTGTATGTGGCTGGTGCCTTAGCCACTTGAGCCACAGGCGCTGAGCCCATTTGTTTTATAACACGTTTTGAGGGGGGAGTAGGGACACTTCTTAAGGGCCTGCTGGGCTCCACCGGCTCTGCAAGCACGGAAATAAAGGAAAAGTTTGAGTTCCTTCAAGGGAAATTCCAGGCACCTAGTCAGTCTTATAACCAGCAGTTTGGGAAGTGAATGAATAACCCTCTAAGCAAGAAGATAATAATAACTTAAATCATAGTCACTGAAGAGTTACAAGATGATTAATTCTCTGTAGAAACAAAAGATAACATCTTGATATAAGAGTTGTTTTTCAGAAATCAGGACCCCCACCAGGTGGAAACTGCCTACTGCTGTCATGTAGACCTCAGACTGGAACCAGAAAATGAATAAGGAAGTTACAGAAATTTCCAGGCTTTATCTCACTTTTGAGGGCCCCACTCCCACTCCCTATCCCTACTTTTATTTTTTATTTTATTTATTTATTTATTTATTTATTTGAGACAGTCTCAAGCTGTCCCCCTGGGTAGAGTACTGTGGCATCACAGCTCACAGCAACCTCCAACTCCTGGGCTCAAGCGAGTCTCCTGCCTCAGCCTCCCAAGTAGCTGGGACCACAGGTGCCAGCCACAATGCCTGGCTATTTTTTTGGTTGCAGCCATCGTTGTTTTGGCCACCGGG
>CAUYQV010103051.1:0-25411 GCA_963574575.1 Galagoides demidoff
CAGCCTCCCAAGTAGCTGGGACTACAGGCGCCCACCACAACGCCCAGCCATTTTTTGGTTGCAGCCATCATTGTTGTTTGGCGGGCCCGGGCTGGGGATTCGAACCCGCCACCTTAGGTGTATGTGGCTGGCGCCTTAGCCGCTTGGGCCACAGGCGCCGAGCCTGCCTTTTTTTTTTTTTTTTTTTTATCGCCTACCTTTACTAGATACCTTTAAAAGGCCTGCTATAACAAAAGCCTGCTATCACATCCATAGTTACTGAATCATCCATTTTAATTAGTAGGATTTTTTTCTATGATACATTATTTCTCATGGACATTTTGTTACTTTCGTCATCATTACTCTGCTTTTTTCACAGAGTAAGTTTGTACATTACTTTGGGCCAGCTTTACCTTGATTTTATTTCCTTGCTGGTAAATTCTAAACACAGTGAAAAAAAATGTGAAAAAATTCTAAACACAGTGAAAAAAGAATTAAATTCTTTCAGCAACCACTGGTAAATTCTAAACACAGTGAAAAAAAAAATTAAATTCTTTCAGCAACCACTCACCTGTGCTCCAAATTTCAATGTAATATTTTATGAACTCAAAAACCAATTGGAATGGGGTAAGTAAGCCCAGCAGAATGCCAAACAAGAATAGGCCAGGTCACCTCCAAAAGTCTCATGACTTCAGTTCAAGTCCTTGCTCAGGTTCCTATTACTTTGGTTTTTTATTTGAGTAAAATCCACATAATTTTTCATCTTCAACTATTTTTAAGTATATGGTTCAGTATTTACTAAACAAATCAATAATGCTGTGTAAACACCACCAGGACACATCTCCTTCTTTTCATCTTGTAAAACTCTGTGCTTTAGAAAAATACGCCCCTATTGTTCCCGACCTCAGCTCCTGGCGATCACCATTCTACTTTCTGTCTTTATGATTTTGACTGCACTAAATGTCTCATGGATGTGGAACCGTGTGGTATTTTCTTTTTCTCATCGACTTATTTCACTTAGCATAATGCCTCCAAGGTTCCCTGATATTGTAGAATATGTCAGAATTTCCTCAAAAGATTTGAAAGAGGGTCCTGAAGAGGTATTTGTGTGCCCATTTTTATAGCAGCATTACCTGCAATAAGTAGAACATGTAAGCCACTCAAATGCCCATGGATAAGGGAATGGATGAGCATTCCTTTTCACAGCTGAGTAATATTCTATTGTATTTTGCATTATATTTTGCTTGTCTATCCAAGCAAAATAGAGAGAGAAATAGGTCACTTTGACCTAACAATTTAACTTCCTTAATTTTCTCTTGTGACAAAATCATCTTCTCTGATCCATCTCCTACTGTCTTTTTGTTTATTTTGCTATTCTTGTACCTCTTTCCTCATTGTTTAGACAGAAAAGTCAACTTTTTTACATCTTCATTTAAATATTTAACATATATAAAAGATGATAGTAACTAGGCTATATCTTAAATATTTGTAGGTTAATGTCTTAAAAACTACCTCCTTAACTTAAAAGTTTCACTGATAGTCATTATGATGTTTCCAAAATTGGAACATTTTCCTTTTTGTTTATTAGACTTAATTGATTTTCATAAAAACAATAAAGAGTGTCAGGATACCAAGAGACAGAGGGCAGTGGGAAGTTGCTTTTTCTATTCCCTCTCTTCTCTAAACAAGGCAACATTAAACAGCAGAAACATATGACCCATGACAACTTTCCATTTGGGCCACTAAAATTTCTTTCTCATAGAAATTATAACCCATAAAGGTGAAGAAACAGACCAAAAAATGCTCCATACCCAAAGCCAAATTTAATGGGCATTTGTGGGTAACTATTTCAAAGAAAAGGTATGTTCTGACCTCTTTTATAACTTACCTGGTGTCTGAAAAATGGGCAGTGAGTATGGGAAAGCTTCTTTTTATTATATTACAATTATGTAACAGAAAAGCATTTAGAAAAGCAGCAATTTTAAGCCTTTGGAGTACTTTCTCACTTTCAGTACCTCAATACATTTGGTGAGAATGTATGAACTATGTGTAATTTGAAGAGATCTTATATTTCATCAAAAAGTAATAATCTCAAGAAGTATTTATTTCAGGTAAAATCTGACTTATCGAAAATAAGTCTTCAATTCATAAATTCACGAAGATCTTTATACTTAAAAAGCCTTACCTAAAGTTCTATTTTTCCTACATGATAGAATAAGAACACAGTGTCAGATTATAAAAATATAGCTTTTTTCAGATAAGAAAAAAAAGAAATTCTCTGCTTGCACTATAATATTGTTGGTTTACAAATAAAACAAGAAAACTGTGTTAAGGCTTGAAAATTTGAAATGTTTTAAGTCAAAGGCCAGGGTAAAAGTCCCAGCCCAGCCAATTATTAGCAATATAGGAGAGAGGACATCAAATATCTCTGAGCCTCAGTTTCCTTACTTGTAATTGTAACGCTGGACAGAAGTGTGCGGTCTATGTCCGGTCTATTTTGCTCACATTTACTCAGCACCTAGAATAGTCTGACAATAGACCGGAATCAGGGAAAGTAAAGATGTTGGTGGCTATATCCTTGAAATCTATACTCTGTTAAGGAAGGGACAGATGAATAAACATAAATATGTTTATGTTGCAAGTGAGGAAAATATAAGTACTATGGGGTGTCTTGATGGAGAGAGACAAGCTCTGTCTTTGAATGTCAGATTTCATATAAGAGACAATATTTTAGCTGAACCTTGAAATAAAAGAGTTTGCTCAGGCAGAGAGGATCCGCGGTGGAGTAAACACCACATGTACATGGAGGACGGTAGAAAGGTGGCAGAGAAGACAATGTGACCGAAAGCAGAAGAGACCTGTGTGCACAGAGCACAGAGTCTGCGGTGGGGATGAGGTGTGAAAGCTCCACTAGGAACAGGTTGTAAAGGGTCACAAAACGCAAAGACTTTTTGA
This sequence comes from Galagoides demidoff, assembly GCA_963574575.1. Lineage (NCBI taxonomy): Eukaryota > Metazoa > Chordata > Mammalia > Primates > Galagidae > Galagoides > Galagoides demidoff. Next base: position 2,935 of record CAUYQV010103051.1, read on the forward strand.
TTTGACATGATGGACACTAATGAGCTATGGTTCTTGATGAAAGAGTCACTTTAGAGAAACTAGTCTAGCTACAGCATGAGGAATGAATTGCTGCTTCCAAGACTGAAGTTGTGGATATACAAACAGCAATTCAGGTGTGTGGTGATGAGGTCAGGGATAAAGAACAGAGTCAGTGTTTGGAATTTGATGATGTGCTTAGTTTGGGACATGTTTAATTCCAGTGATTATATTGCGTGTGTTAAAGAAGGACACTTTTGGCAATAGCTACTTGCTCCATTGAAATATATAGCAAAGCAAAGTTTTACTGCATTAATTTTTAACACTTAATGGGCAAATCTGTCCTTTGCTAAAGATCAAAATCAAAGCTCTACATGCAAGGCCCTCTGCTACCTCCATCTATTTCTGCAGCAGCACCTCTAATTGGTATCTAGGTTTGAATAATCCAACTCGGTTCCCAGATGGGTGATGTTCTTCTGGGCTCTGCACCTCTGTGCTCTCTGTCTAAACACCTGCGTTTCTCCTTTACTCGCTCAATACTGAGATCACTGTGACAATGAAAACTCATCTTGACTTGTGTCCACATCTGGCTTTTCCCTCTGGCACAAAATAGGAACGCAAGAAAATTTTAGTGAATAAATGAATAAATAATGTGGAAAGCGTTAAATTGCATCAACTTTGCACAATGAAGTTCTGTCTTTTGACAAATACTTGGTCTAAGCATTCTCAGAGTTGGCAGGACAGGCTTCTGAGCAGAGTCAGTGCACCAAAACACTACTGACGGAAGTGTGGTTTTTTTCCAAATCTAACAATAGGGTAACCCAAATTTCATAATTATAAGTCTGTTTAAAAGTTTAATTATCAAAATACTTTATCAAAATGCCTCTAATCTTCTATATATATTTGTACACATTTTGCAACTCATATACCTAGACTAACAGATCTGTATTCTCTATCAGATGTAATAAAACAGCCTCAATCTCTGTTTTAACAGTGTGAAATAGAAAGATCTGAGTTAAACTTTCCTTGACATCCCTGCCTTCATCAACTTCACCAAGGCACATGGGGGGCATTGTTTGAGTACAATCAAGAAAATGAGGCCCAGAAATACTAAAGTTAATGCCCTTATTGTATATTAAAAGGATTACCTCACCATCAACTGATTTGTTTGTTCTCTTCCTGACCACCTCAATGAATAAAGCAGGATAATGACATTCTCATTATTTTAGGAACACATTTGCATCCATAATGAAAGAGTCCCTAAAGGGCACAGACACCGTAGAGGCGACTGTCTGAATTAATTAAAATTGTTTGCCTGATTAGCTAGAAAATCCAAGTATAAACTGCACATCAGAGAAAGTTTCTTTTTTCATCAAAACATAGTAATAAACTATTTTTAACAAAAAGTCTAACAGCATTAAGCCCTGGAATACAAAACATGGTTTCCACAAATTTCTATACTTAAAAAAACTGGCTGTCACACTGGCTAACAAAAATAATAATATACATATATTATATTTTATATATTCTTCTAAATTTTTCAGTAGCTAGTTAATGGAGTCCAAGTAGAATAAGATTCTTTAAAATATAAACACATGTTTCAAAATGAAAAAAAAAAATTCTTATAATGTTTTTGATCTAAAATTGTTAATGTTTATAGATAACTCCTCTATAAGATAACAATCAATTGGCGCTGGTGGCTCAAAGGAGTAGGGTGCCAGCCCCATATGCTGGAGGTGGTGGGTTCAAACCCAACCCTGGCCAAAAACTGCAAAGAAAATAAATAAATAAATAACAATCTATTATTCTTTTTTAAAATTAACACATGTTCATAAATATAAAAGCCATTTCTTCCTTATGTAAAACATAGCCCTGAATAACAGAAAGCAAACATGTCTTTCTCACTTTAACTGTTTTCATGTATACAAATCAATTCAAATGAGTTACTAATGTAGTATGTAATGGAGCCATTAAAATGTGAATTATCTTGAAATTATTATATTTCTTTTCCAATATTTTCCTAATATAATTTATTCACAAGGGCAAGAAATGTTTATGAAGGTAACTATACCCTCAGAAATACAAACTTCCATAGAAAGGAGAGTAAATTTTTTTTTCTTTTTGCAGTTTTTGCTGGGGCTGGGTTTGAACCTGCCACCTTTGGCATATGGGGCTGGCACCCTATTCCTTTGAGCCACAGGAGCCACCCAAAAAGAGAATAAATTAAAAACATATAGCTTATGTCCTTCTACCATGATTCCATGGGAGAACAGACTCACTTTTACTTTGATCTAACTGTATCTAGAGAAAATGGACCAAGGTAAGTACGTGGAATGCTGATTCAGACTGAATCTGCCACTATGTAATAAAGTTGCCAAGACATTGCTTAGTGCTGATAGAAAACAGGGTCAGGCAGTATCGTGAAAGTGCGCGGGTATGTCCCGTGATGGAGTGTTACTGCACCTTCTGTAATACCTGCATCCTTTGCCTCTCTTTCTCTGGGGAGCTTCAGTGTCTGTAGTCATTCTAAATTGTATTTCTTCTTTTTTTTTTTTTTCCCTTTGGCTGAGGCTGGGTTTGAACCTGCCACTTCCAACATATGGGACCTGTGCCCTACCCTTTTGAGCCACAGGCCCTGCCCTAAATTGTACTTCTTTAAATATTTCATGATTTCAATCTTGTCTTTCCCAGAGACAGCTGAAATCAGCAAGAGGAGGGGTGGCATGTGTTTTTCACAGATTTATAAAATTTTGACACTCCTTTTCACTTGTTTTTCTCTTCTCTTTTTTGATTTTCTGCCCTTGCATATTCTAGGATTTGCATCTTAACCAGAATATCAAGATCACAAAAATCACCATAACAAATAAGAATAGCAAAGCTTAGCACATTTTAAATATCATTAGAGTAAAAATACCATGATGCTCTGTATTCCATATAAATTAATCATTTAAGTCACGTAGAAATAACCACAAGATGTATCAGTCAGGAGAACTTTAGTTTACTGGAGTAGCTGTGTGTTTCAGTTCCTTAATAAAAACTTTACTTTAGCAATGCATTGTATTAGAGAATGGTATCATAATATAGGGTATATGTGCTTGTTACCTTAAACTAATATAAGAAACTCAAGACCTATGATAAGTTTCATCTCTAAAATCCTGTAAAATATTTTTATTGTGTTGAAATTACTTGTCAAAAATGGGAATTATGAGTAATTTTCTGTTGTATGACAGCAGAAAATTTATTAGCTGATATTTTTCTCCACAAAATTATTTTTACTACTTTGGGACTCACTTTATAGATCTAGTTTAAAGATGTCCCTACACATCTTTATGAACTGTATAGACAACTTTTATTGGGTAAGATGTTAGATAACTTACCCAGAGTTATTTGGCTAATAATTGGTTCCATAACAACTATCTAATATTTTTATTTTATTGCTGCCCAAGGCTTCAAAGGATAGCCCTCAAAGAATACTAAGATATGCTCTGAAGGAGATAATTCTCTAAAACGGAGGGGACTTGTACAAAAATTAAGAAACATGAACAGAGAATGTCATTTGAAGTTCAAGTGAAGTCCCAGATGAGTTAACGAGGAGGAACATTTACTTCTAACAGGTATCCTAAATGAGTGTTACTGGTGTGATGATGGACATAAGATGGTGACTTTGGGGCATAGACAACGTCCTCTAATAACAGCAGAGACATGGCAAATCGTGGAGGAATGATTAGTGCACTGGGCTTCAGTTTCTGGTGCAGAAAATGAAAGAAGGAAGTAAAGCCAAGTGCTCCTCTAAAATTTAGTATGGTTTTGTAGGAAACTAAAGGTAGGTAGGTTTAGGCATTGTAACAGCATCAGTGAAATTATGCTTCAGAGACTGCCAGGGTCTAGCATCTTGTAAGAACAGCTGGAAGAGTAACATCAGGGAAGGACACAAGCCTGAGAAAACTCAGAGAGCAAAATGTCCCTTAAAACCATAATATTATGAAGTAATTAACATTTATTGGACTTTTTAATGCATCTACATGGATTACTTTATTTCATCATAACTAAACTGTAATCATGGGTAGTAATGTAATCTCCGTCTCACAGATAAGGAAAAGCAGGTTCTCAGAGGTTAAATAACCCGTCCACCTTCTCTTATCTAGTAATAATGGAAATCCAGATTTGGGTCCAAGCTTTCTGACTCCAATCTCATGTTATTAACAATCATAAATTTGATAACCAATTGTTCTGGGACAAAGATGAAAAAAATCAAGGAAAGCAGAGAGCTGAGGCTGCCAACTGGAAAGAGAGCTATGTCATTAACAGATACAGGGACATGGATGAAAGTGTTTCTTCTCAGTGAGCTTTGGCCTGGGCCGAGTTTCAATCTAACTGGTTTGGCCTTGTGTCTCCAGGGTGCACACAGCAGTGGGCCTGCCGAGGTGCTGAGGGGCAGAGGGAGCCACCTGCCGGGCTGACTGCCACCGAGGCAGCACTCAAGAATACGATAATTGTTCATTTTCACGTCTGCCAAGAGGAAAGTGCTATGATTCCCGTTACAGATGAATAAAGGTACTCATAGATGTACAAAGTTACTTGGCTAATAATTAATAAAGACAAATTCCAGTCTGCATCACCTTCTTGTCCAATCCCTTTTCAGAATACCCAGATTCAGATAATTTTATAAATCTGCTCACTGAATTTTCAATCACACTTCCAACAGAATCTTTGACGCGCACTCTATTAAGAATATAAGCCTGTTGGCTCTATTGTTAAACTACAATAATTTGCAATAATTACATTCAGTGTTAATAAATGTCTGCATAGTTCTTTTTCACTAGTAGCTATTTCCAAACTCCTCTCTAGATACGACTTTCCACATCTGCAGTTCCCTAAATCCGTTCTCAGGTGTCCATGAGGAACTGCTAATTCTGCGATCTCAAGGACTCTCCTCAGGTTACCTCCGCTTGACTCCCCTGCCCACTACACCCTCTCTCATCCTGTCTTCTTTTTATTAATGCTAATAATTTCAAATTTCAATTTTTCTTTACTTAGAATAACCTTATATAGAAAATAAAAAAACACCATAAGTTAAAATGGAAGACCCAGAAGGAAAGAAAAAACCTTATACTTAATACTTTTTACAACCCTTTTTTCCGTTTTTTTGAACAAAAAGTCCTGCATTTTATGACCTTAGTTAAAATGATGCATTGAACAAGATCCTTTGAAGTCTCAAAAAGTTCAGTATCCTTCAGAATATTAAGCATATAGAAAGATGACACATAGATATTGTTTATTCACCTTGTTAAAGCAGCGACTGTGCCAGTATTTCTGAAGCGTGAATACTTGGTCCATCACTCCCTGAGAGTCTGCTTACCAATGCTCATTGCCTTTCTATCGTTGACAGTTTGGGGAGTAGGAAATTTAATTTTTTTTCAATACTCCACCCGTCTTCTTGGTGTTCATCCGCCTCACCGCCTTCTCCTCCGGGTCTCTTCTGCTTCCGGGGTCAGTGCTCTCTGCTCCTGCTTCCTTCCCATCTTCCCCCTCACTGTAATATTTCACATGGAATCTCGTCCTTTTCCATCACTGTCCTCTGTCTTGCTGAAACAGCCCATGCACTTCAATAAACTCTTCCTCAAGAAATAAGTCCCAAAATATTTTTTTTCCTACTGGGCAAGTTTCCTATTCTACATTTCAAGATACAGTTTTGTGGTGTCTTATTCTAACCTGTTGCCTATTCCTGGGTTCTTATCTTAATTAATAATACAAATTTCCTCAAAGTTATTTTAAAATCAATGCCATTAAGTTGCCAGATCCTTTAAGTTCTACCTCCCAATAATTTTCATAATAAGAAAATAATAATTATAATGGCAAAGATACTATTAAATACCCCCACCAGTATCACCAGCATTCACTGCTTATTTTGTGTCAAAGCTGTACTGAGTATTTTTTGCATCTGATATACCCTAATCTTCACAATGCCTTAAGGAGGAAAGGGTTTACATGAGAAAACTAAGGAGACTCAGGGATTGCTCACTCTTCATTCCACAATTAGGAAAAGGCAGACCCACGGTTTACCTTCCCACTCCACTTTTGAATGACTAGTTTGTCCCTTATTGCCTATTCTCTGAACTGATGCCTGGGCCCCCTTCCCCTAACTAGGGACCTCTCCATAATCCTCTTGGCAACACACCTATCTTCATAAAAGCAAAGTTCCTCGCCAAGCATCTTCATCACAAATTTCCTCAGCACCCTAAAATAAATGACAAGTTTTGAGGGCAAGCAATGTTGCCTAGGCTGTGTGCCCAAAACATTTTCATAGCAATTCAATTTCTTTACTTTTTCAACAAACATTGATGTAGTTTTTCTTACCTGCCAGACTCTAATCCTTTAACTATATATATATGTATATATACACTTTTTTTTTTTTTGATACAGAGTCTTACTATGTCGCCCTTGGTAGAGTGTCACAGCTCATAGCAACCTCAAACTCTTGGGCTTAAGAGATTCTCTTGCCTCAGTCTCCCAAGTTGCTGGGACTACAGGTGCCAACCACGATGCTCGGCTACTTTTTTGTTGCATTTGTTTAGCTGGCCCAGGCCAGGTTCGAACCCACCATCCTTGGTGTACGTGACTGGCGCTGTAACCACTGTGCTCTGGCGCCAAGCCCCTTTAACAATATTAACACAATTAATCCTCAAACAACTGAGGAGGAGGAGAGTGTTTCCTTCCATTTTCCAGATTTAAGAATTCAGCACAAAGAAGTCAGGTCAAGTGTTGTATGTTACAAGTTAGTAGCTAGTGCCTCTAGGAATCAAATCCCTGTAGTCCAGCTTCAAAGTCTGATTGGTTGTAGCCTTCTCTGATGCCCTTTAGCTTGTCTCACTGATTTGAGAGGTTATAAGCATATCTTTCCTCTCAAACAGATACTAGATCAGCAAGGTGTCCATCTTTCTGTCTTCCTTCTTCACCTTGAAATACCACAGGATTCAACACACAGAACTTTTCAAATATAGATCATTCCTTTAACAATGATTCACTACACATCAGCAGCTGATGTAGACCCTGCAGGCACCGACTCTTTGCAATAAGGCAGAACAGTTCTATTTAAGAAAACTTAGCCAGTGTGTGAGTGAGACAATAGTAATACTGAATGTAAAGATTCCAATAAAACAGAAGAACACGATAACAGGAAGGAAGGTGATAGAATTTAGATAAGTGGGACAAGGTCACAGATATGCTGTGAATTGAATATTAGGGAGATGCCTGTTGAACAAAAAGATAAGGGCTTTCTAGTCAAAAGGAAAGAAGGGCAAAGGTACCATAAGGGAAATAAGTGACACTGTAACTTGCCTTAGAAAGACATTAATAAAGGTCAGTGTGGCTGGACTTTGGTAAAGTGGAAGAGAGTGGACCAATAAGAGGTAAAATCACCAAACACGAAAGATCACATTGTTTAAAGCCTCATACACCACAGTAAGGAGTAAGTACTAAATGCATCCTAAGTGTAGTAAAAAGTTATGGGATTGCATAGAAGTCAAAAGTCTTAACTTTTTAAAGTTATTAAAGAATTTTAAATAGGGGAACAAAATAGCCTGTTACTCATTTCTAAAAGATTATTTTGTTAGTCACCTGTAAACAAACAAAATCGTAAGGAAGGAGCTGACCTGACGGTCTAGAAAAGGGATCAGAAAACTTTTCTCACAGAGAGCCAGAAGGTGATTATTTTAGGCCAATGGTTCTTGACTTTCCTAATGTCATAGCTCTTTAAAACAGTTCCCGTGGGTCATGATCCACAGGTTGAGAACTGCTGTTTTAGCCTTTGCAACCTTAGAAGACTTGGTCAGTGCAACTCAATCCTGTCGTTGTAGCAGAAAAACATCCAGAAAACAGACAATTCAATGCACTTCGATGTGTTCCAATAAAGCTTTAGTTATGGACACGGAAATTTGAATTTCATATCATTTTCACAGATCATAAAATATTATCCTTTATTTTCAAATCCTTTAAACATGTAAAACCCTTTCATACCTGGAGGGCCAGGTAAGATTGGCCCATAGGCTGTAGTTTACCAAGCTTTGGTCAAGATGAGAAATGATGGTGACTTAATTAGTTTCATAAATGTGGAGGAACATTTACCTCTGTGAGCAGGACTTGAGATGAGTAGAGTTGGGTAGGGGAAGGAGAAAAGAATATTAAGAATTATATCTGGATATATGAAAGCACAATATATAAAGCATAAAAATAAGCCTCCAAGTTTATATTATTCTCTTTTGAAATTTTATAGTGTTCAGCAGCTCAATTTCTTATAACATGCATGAGTTTTTTAAGGAATACTGGTACTTCAGTGTATTGAGAACTTTGTATTTAAATTTTTGATTCTGGCCGCTCCTTTTGCCGCTATGCAGACTGACTGACATCCCTTCTCTATGAGAGCACAGACAATGCCTGAAGGTGTCTGTTTCTTCTCTCTCGCCACTTTTCCAGGCTAAACATATCCAGTCGTCAATGCTTCATTACAGGGTATGCTTTCCAGACTATTTATTGATCTGGTAGACCAGTAGTTCTCAAACTGTGGGTCGCGACCCCTTTGTAACAGTGAAAATACATACCGCATATCAGATATTTACATTACGATTTGTAACAGTAGCAAAATTACAGTTATGAAGTAGCAACAAAAATAATTTTATGGTTGGGAGTCACCACAACATGAGGAACTGTATTAAAGGGTCATGGCATTAGGAGGCATTAGGAAGGCTTAGGAAGGCTGAGAACCACTGTGGTAGACCATTGCAACTGTTCTTTTTTTATCTCTTTTAATGTCCTCTTTAGAATGGAACATACAATGCCCATTATATTAAATAAAATATACATGAGACTATACAACTTCACACTTACTTTGCTGACAAGAGTAATAGGCTTCAAACAAGATTAAATATAAATCAATCTGTGGTCACTGTCTATAAAATCTATGTTAATATGAACCAGGGCCTAGGGAAACAGAGTATTGAGGGGTACACTATCAATGAGACTGATAAGACTCTGTCTTTGCTTTTCCAAGTTATCTCCACAGCAGCCTTCTCGTCCATCCGAAATTACTTACAATAAAGGCCAAACAGCTATAACCACAAGCTTCAAGTCAAAATACTACCAATGACATCCACTGTGCTGGTTCAATGCATAAATCTCGTCTCTGCCTAGAGAAGAGTCAGAGATTATTTCTCCCCTCGGATAAAGCATTACTTCATCCAAATGAATCAAACACAAGAGGCATAAAACTTCTTTTATATCCTTCATGTTTTTCCTTTTTTATTGCATGCTTTATGGTTGGGGCTCTGCATTCTATTTTTGTTGCTTTGGATATGGAAATATGCTCTGAGGATGATCAGAAAATATATGAGTAATCTCTTCTTTACAAGCTTTATCCTTCAAGCAGTATTTGAAAATGAAAACCAAGAAATAACAAGCAGTGCTGAGTTTCTGAATGAATTGTATGGAGACGATTCTAATAAGTGGTGGGTAATCACACTGCCCTGGATGGAAGCACTGAGGAAGCTTCTATGCTTGTTCAGTTTTTGGCACCATCCTGACCTTTATACTCAGCACCATCAGTGGTTGTGACTTGATTTTTCCCAATAGCATCCTTCATATTTGACCTCAAACCAATCTTCTCCAGAAATCCAACCCCATAAGCCACTCATAAGGGCATGATGATTACGTAGACACTATATAGACTGATACTTGGCCGATATATAAATCACATCTATATTAGTCATCTATGACTCCCCCCACACAAAATAATACCAATCCTGGTTGGCTTAACAGCACACACTTACTTCTCACAGATCTGGAGGCTGTAAATCTGAGATCAAGATCAAGGTATTGGTAGGTCAAGATGTCCTTCCTGAAGCTTCTCCCCTTGACTAGCAGATGGCCTTTCCCCTGTGCATGCACATCCTTGGTGTCTCTCTCTCTCTCTTTCTATTATTATAAACACATGAGTTATATTTAATTAGGGTTCTACCCTTATTTAATTTTAATTACCTTATTAAAGACCCTGTCTCCAAATATAACAGGCATTAGGGCTCCAACACACACATTTGGGGGGATGCAGTGTGGTCCATAACAGTGTTTAATAATGTGGAATTATAAAAAACATAGATAAAAGTCACTATTTTCTATTGTTCAAAAGAAAAAACCCACAATCTTTTCATTTTGAGAGTTCTAAAGCAGTCATGGTACAGTTAGCAAAACAGAAACCACCCTAAGTACTCAAGCAAAGAGAATTTAATATACATGTCAGTGTCATAAGTAACACAAGATCTGAGAAGTCAAAGAGAAGACAGAAAGATGATCCAGAAATTAGAAATAGGAAAAAGCAGCTACAACATGTGGAAGAGGAAGGATAGAAGAGGAGGGATTACCACAAGTGTGTGGCAGGATTCAGAATCACACCTCTCAAAAGACTGCCTGGAGGGAGCTAGGATGTGAAGTGTCAGCTCTCCAGCAGGGGATATGTTAGGTTATGCTACTGAATGGGCTCAGAATAAACCTATTTTCAGTGTGGCTTTATCCTGGCAATGTGATCGGACTCTGTTTTACCCTTCTCAATTCTCAACTTTTCTTTCTTGGTTTCAGTATGACTCTTAAGCCAGCTCTCCCCTCCTGGCCCAAACACGGCCCAAAAGCCCCTGCCTGCCCTCTTATTCTTACCAACGCGAGAAGGAACAGTTTTCTTCCCTAGTCATTTAGAAAAATTTACTCAGATAAAACCGTTTAAGGCAGGTGCCTAAACTTGAACCACTCACTACTGTAACAAATGTCATGAGATTATAATGAGTGTCTGGGGCCCATCTGACCTATCCCTGAAGTTGGATGATCCCAATCCTAATCAAAATGCAAGCTGGACATTTGATAGCAGGTGAGTGAAAGGGAACCAGGGGCAGTAATAAATGGTGCCTACCTTATCATTGCTTTGTGTATTCAACCCTAAACTTCAGACAAAACCAATTTTACTTCATAATATCTTATATATTCTGGAATGAGAATGAATGGATGAAAGTATTATTGGAAGAATAAAGGAAAGAACTAATAACTCAGTTAATCATTAGATTAATATAAGTATGCTCAATGGTATAGAAAATAGATCTGAAAGAGCTTTGAAGATTAACAGAACTTTCAGAGGATAAAGCACCACTTTAAGAAGCTCTATGCCATCATCTGCCACATTAATAAATTAGTCATTATTATAATAACATTAGCTGCCAATTATTGTCAATTATTAGCTACCAGCTAGTTACAAGCTGCCTACTAGGTACTAACTAATAGGTGTATATCATCTATCTCTCCTTTTTAATCTACATATTATCTACATTTTATTATCTGTATTATCTGTATTACATTTATTATCTATGAGATATTATGATATGAGATATCTACGGTTATTATCATTAACCAGCCCACAATTATCCAGACAGAAGGTGAAAGTTGGAAATCAAAATCGTAGGTTCTAACACCACAGGGATGTTCTTGACATTTTTGTGAAACTATCTATTATGAAAACTGGAGAAAACATTTGAATTAAACTTTAAATTATAGCTTATTCTTGATAAAAATAAACTGGCCTAATGTTTTATCTATCCAACTTGTGGCCAAATTGTCATTTCCCAATTTCAGCCACATATTTCAAATGGCATTTTTGCATGATTAAAAGTGTTCTCTATTCCTAATATGTAGTTTCTCTTTGTGAAGTCTCACATTAAAATAGTTACTCTTTACCCACAGAATAAGGTAAATTCACTGCTTTTATTTTTAAAATCTCTACCATCTGCTCCAAGTCTACCTTTTTAACTTTAATTCCCATTACTTTTAATCATATACCCTATACTTTAGGAGGATTTTTCAATAAGTGTACTCTTTTCTATAATGATTTATAGATCATTCAACCAAATTCCAAATCCTTAGAACTTCCTTAATCCCATAAGCAGAGTATGTTAATAATATGATGATTTTTAAGAAATTCTTAAAATTTTTACTCTCTTATGACACTTTTAAATAGGATATTTTTATTATTATTGAGTGCATGACCCTCCCTGCTGAAATGGAGGCTCCTAGGTGGCCAAGACCATGGCTTACTCAGTTACATGTCCCGCACTATACTAAGCCAGAGCTCATAAATGTAACTAATAACTATGTTAATGAAATCAAGGAAATCAGAAGTAGAAATACTAAAAATATATTTTATTCAATTATTTGAAATATCTGTAGCTGAAGTCAAAGGAGGAAGCATAAAACAGTACGAAAAATACTGCTATCAGAAGTACATGTTGGCTCGGCGCCTGTGGCTCAATCAGCTAAGGCGCCAGCCACATACACCTAAGGCGGCGGGTTCAAATCCCCAGCCTGGGCCCGCCAAACAACAATGATGGCTGCAACAACAACAAAAAAAAATGGCCCGGCGTTGTGGCGGGCGCCTGTGGTCCCAGCTACTTGGGAGGCAGAGGCAGGAGACTCGCTTGAGCCCAGGAGTTGGAGGTTGCTATGAGCTGTGATGCCATGGCACTCTACCCAGGGGGATAGCTTGAGTGAGGCTCCGTCTCAAAAACAAACAAACAAAAAAAAAGACTTAAAATATGTCTTCATGGGAAGAAACAGACATGCATATCTACCAAAACACACACCCACCCAAACCCTAAGAGTTAAGAAATGGCCCTTTCCTGTGGCATCGAGCTTATCTTTTGTCAGCAAGGCTGCGGCGGACCTTGTCAAAACCTAGCCAGAAAAGCCAAAGATCACACACATCTAGGTACTTTAAGAAACAATGACGACTGGGGAGGTGATGGGCCATCAACTGTCACCTCCACAATTTCACATCACCTGGGGATCGGGATCAGGTGAAGAACTTGGGAGGAGTGGCTGTGAGAGACGTGTGAACACACTAGTCTGTGTTTGCAGTCAGTAAAGACTGTGGAACTTTTCAGTAGAATGGTCTTATTAGCATTCATATCATCTGCCCAGCTTAATTTCAATTGTAAAGCATTCAGTTTCAGGTATATAAACTCTCCTGCTGTTGGAAGGCAGTGTGCTACCACTTCCTGTGAGAGCTGGGGTGGGGGGGAGTTAAGAAGAGGCATGGGATTTCCCCTCCTCCACACCAACCGAAGACACAGTTCACAGCTTCTTTTTACCACAACCACCACACAGAAAATACAATGACCAAGAACTCGCCTGTGATTCACCCCCATTTAATGTCTGCCACCTATTCTAAACTGTTGCAGGACACTGGTTTTCATGCCTTAATGACTGCAACCCTCCCAAGAACCTCATTTTGATCATTTTTAAAGAACCACTCAAGAAAGATTCTCATCCTTCAGAATGAAAAGGAACTTTTAAAAGATACTACTTTAAATGGAAATGAAATGTGGGACAAAACTAAGGGAAATAGAGAAAACTAATCGAAAAATACAAACAAGCAAAAGTCATCCAAGAAGGTTAACAGAGAACATTAGTGAGATTCACTCATTTTCAAGGCAGGGTGTATTTCTGGGAGAGTCACATATAGAATGGACAAAAGGCCACCCACTCAACTTATTAGAAATTATCCAACAGATAAGCCCCACATGAACAAAAGCTCTTTGGGGTCCTCAATTCTGTACTATGGTATTCATTCAGCAATGAAAAAGAGTTATTCAAGATTTTGAAGTTAGTACCAGTGTCAAAAATTAATGCTCTTTAGTTACTGTACTAGCTCCCACCAACTCTCTTAGGAATATACCGTACTTGAGAGATGACATTTAAAATCTGCTTCCTCAGAAAAGAAAAAGTCCCACTCAAGACAGACTGCCAAGAACTTGCAACTCAAACTTCCCTAAGCCCAGACACCATAACACCCAGGAGGTTTCAGATCATTCAATCTGTATGAAAGAGGCCAGAATGAACAAACAAACCATAGCCTTTTCTAATACTTAAAGAGTGTTCTGTACTCAAATATTATTTTTTAAAAAGATAAATTATGCAGAAAATACACAAATGCTTAAACACACTTAGTACCAAAGCACTAGTCCTCTATTATTTCCCAACCCAGAAAGTCCTGGGGAAATCGGCTGTAAGAAACATTTGAAAGATGCCTAAATGGGGTGGTGCCTGTGGCTCAAAGGAGTAGGGTGCAGGTCCCATATGCCGGAGGTGGCAGGTTCAAACCCAGCCCTGGCCAAAAAAAAAAGAAAGAAAGATGCCTAAATAAGTTACTAGCAGCAGCCAGAAACATCACCCAGACAAGCAAAAGCTGAGATTCTTAAAGCACTTAATTAATTGCAACTATTTAACAAGGGAAATGATGTTAAGGTCACTTATAAGGCACCTTAAAATCAGCTTTGGCTCTTCAGTTTGTGAGATCTTGTTACCTGTACATAATATCTTCCAGTACAAAAGTAGGAAGGACTGCTCCCAGCCAAGATTAGAAAAAAACTTGAATCAATTGAAAGTGATTGGGAGTTATATCATATGTTGTGTTTCATTTAACAAGTAGTAATTAGAACCAAAGCAAAACACAAAGGGATGCAGAAAGGATGTGAGACCAATTACTTGGCCAAGTTATTAAACATTCAAGGCCCCAAATTTAAAATATTGAGAAATGTTGCTTCTCGGGAAATGAGAGTGAAGGGGTAAACTGTTATTTTCCTGACCACATCATTCCCCAAAGTCGCCAACTCCCTTAACATCCATTGACATTCATGGAACAAATAAAGGCTACATAGACATTAGTCCATTATTAGTCACTTTTTGCTTTTTCTTGCACTTGATCCAAAAGAAGTAAAGAGGGAATGGAATCAGTGCTCCCAGTTACTGGAACAAGTCCTGCACCCCGCTACTTTCGATTCCCTCTCCCTTTTCATCTTCTCTGTCTTCTTTGCTCAACCTCTCTTCATTGTACATGCTGCTTCCTCTTTTCCATTCTGCCTCACACCCAGCTCTCCCTTACTTTCTCCAGCAAGTATCCTCATTACGCCCTCTGGTTCTCTGAACTCTTCTCCCACCTGCAATCTTCTGCCCCTACTACAGCATCTCTGTCCAGACCTCTTGCGGCCAGCGAACCCTCATTCCTTACCTCCTGATCACTCATTCCCCTCAATTCCCTTCCGAGCGCCTGGTTCTCGCCTCTCTTATCCCTTGTGTCCTCCGTCCCTTTACCTATTATCTCTCCATTCCCACAACATTTTCCCCCTTCACATTTCCTTCCTCTTTCCTGCCTTTTAATCCAGTTTCACATCCACTAGCCCCTTCTCTCTCTCTCCATGAGATTGCCTGTGTCCCCCTCACTTTGTCCTTCTAGACCCCTCCCTGTTAGCCCTGGAACCCTCTCGTTTTCCCAATGCCCCTAGTCCTTGTCCCTCTGGTCCCCTTCCCGTTCCTTTGCCCCCAAGTTCCCCCTTTACCCCCTGCCTTACGTCCGCCCCTGTCCGCCCCTCTCCCTCACGCCTTCGTCTCTCACTGCCCTCGCCGCTCTGCAGTCCCCGGGGTCTCCTCTCTCCAGCTCCCAAGAGCACCTCCGCCCCTCTCCCGGGTCCCCTCGTACCCGCCCCCCAATTCTCACTCCCCTCGTCCCGGGCCGCAGAGCCTCCCTCACCGATGGTGGAAATGAAGGTGGTGTTGAAGGCGTCCTCTGAGAAGCGGAACAGGAGGCAGGTCTTGCCCACTCCCGAGTCGCCGATCAACAGCAGCTTGAACAGATAATCGTACGTCTTCGCCATCTTCTCGCTCCGGCCCTCTGACCGGAGAGCTAGAGGAGGCGGCGGAGAGAGGCGCGGAGGGGGCCGCGGGCGAGGGGGCGTGCCCGCCAATCCGCCGCCGCTCGCCCCGCCCCTCTCCCCGCCCCTCCTCCTGGAGTCGACCTGCGCGCCCCGCCCCGTACAGCCAATCCGTGGGGACTTCGTCATCACCGCCCGCGCCCCGGGGCTTAGTGGGACTTGTAGTTCCTTTGGGGAGTCTCGGGCGTGCCCGGCACGGACAGTCCTGGCGGTCCCAGAGTGTGAAAGATCTGCCCTGGGCGGGATGACCCGGCGCATGAGGAGTTTCCACCCAAGCTGGGAAGGGAGAGACCTGTTCGAATTCTGCTCGTTGCGCCGCTGGAACTTAACTTGGTTGTTTCTTTGTGTGCAGGCGCCTTTCAAATCAAGGACCTCGGAATCAGAGTCCAGTTAGTTTCCGCAGCTCTTTCGCCGGGTCCGAGTAGAGATGCTTTCTTTCCTTGGCTCTGTCGTGGCGCAGCCTGCAGGTTATCTGCAAGTGTTATCACCTAGCTTCTCCGGTCCTAAGGACCACCTCTAAGCTCCCTCCCGCAGCCCCTCAGTCTCAGAACTGGAAAAGAATGATTATACGTATTAACTGGAACCCCACCCATGCCCCTTTCTTCGCCGCACACAGACCAGAGCGAAATAGGAGTAGTTAGAGCATCTGCTATACTGACCCTCTCCCCTAGAAGGATGGATTTTAAAAATCTAGGAAGGCTTGTGCCACAGGTCTGTGTCCTGTGAAATCTCAAACATCCTATGAGGCGGGAACTATGGCCTTGGGAATTAAGGGAATGAGACTTGTGTTTAGTCCTGTCTCTGCTGCTTAAACGCTATCGCGCAGGCACTGCACCTCTGTTTTCTCTTCTGTAAAATGGATATAAAAACAAGCTATTTCATAGGGTTGTAGTGAAAATTAAATGAGATACCGAATGTGAAAGTACTTTGAAAACCATAAGGTGCTGTAGAAGTGTTCGTGGTGATGGCTGTATTCATTACTGTTCAGAAGGCTCTCAATGGGTGACAAACGAAGAGGAGAAACAGCATTCTGTTCTATTCAACTTAACCCTTTGTTATTTATTGTCTTATACTAATTTTTTATCTTGTGAATATATTGTTCAGTCCACTTTCATACACTAGTGGCAGAAACCCAACTAGATAAGCTGGTTTATGTAATGTGGAAGAGCGGATACTAAGGAGGCGTGGGACCAGGAGTTCCGTCCTGCCAGGCCTGTCTCTCCTCTCATCTTACCCCTTTGCTGCTTTAATTTCTAATTTGTCAAATACCAGCAGATAAACCCCGCATGAACAAAAGCTCTTTGAGGTCCTCAATTTTTAAGAGAATAAAAGAGTCTTAAAATATTTGAGAACTACTGGCTCAGATATTTACCTTAGATAGAAGAAAACACCTTCTGGAGGGTTCAAGTTTATGAAGGGAACCAGTAGATTCAACTTCAGTGGAATAAGAAAAAAATTGGACAGTTGAACAGGACAGCAGGCTTTTCTAAGACACATCTTGGGTGCCTTGTGACTTCACATACAATGCCACCAATATTCTATTCTTAGTCCAATTGTGGCAGAAGACTTAGTTGGCCCTAGTATTAACCTTCACTTTGCATGTGGATGGAAGAGGAAATGCATCACCATTAACTCACACTTGCATACAGTACCCAGAGTTCTGTAGCTGCTGCTTACTGAACATCTAATCCCTAGAGTTCACTTGATGGGCATAAAGCTCTAATGAGGTCTAAGTCACAGTATATGCCCCTAATGAGAAGAGATTGTACCCTCTGGCACAGGCTGATTCTCCTTGCCCACACCAGTCTTTGGGCAAATTTCTGTACTTGGCTTCAGCCAAGGTCTGAACAAGTGTGGACCTCTCCTTCCTGTGCCTTCATCCCTGAAAGAGAGAGGGGGACAGTTGTCAAAGACCAGTGGAATCTTCTTTCTTTTAAAAAATATTTTCTTATTAAAACAACTTTCAGTCCCACCATCTACAACTATGGTCATTCTCTTTCTGAATGAATAAGAATAAGCTGATATGGTAAGGAATGGACTCAAAAGAGAAGCTAGATTTGGGAATTTTAAAGTCCCTAAATTTCC
Source organism: Galagoides demidoff (assembly GCA_963574575.1). Taxonomy (NCBI): domain Eukaryota; kingdom Metazoa; phylum Chordata; class Mammalia; order Primates; family Galagidae; genus Galagoides; species Galagoides demidoff. Next base: position 20,808 of record CAUYQV010103051.1, read on the forward strand.
TTAGGGGAATTTTGTTAATTGATGGGAATTTTAAAAAAAAATTTTTTTTCTTATTTTCACTTCCCCAGTTTTTCTCCATATTGGGACTTTTTAGCTGGTAAGTTTGTGTACCACTCCTGAACCACTCAAAGATTTTAATATATTGACACTACTTCAAGAAGAATCAGGATTTTTTCCTTTATGCATTATTTTCATGTTTTATACAACAATATGTAATTTAGAGTAGTAGTAACTGAGTACTATGGAATCAAGACATTTTGCCCAAGGGTCTAGAAATACAGTATGTTTATAGAGCTGAGGGTGCCATGGGTAACAAGTTGCAGATGGCCATTGTTCCTTCTTTCTCCAAGTGGTATCAGCAGACTATTCTCCTTTCTAAATATCCATGTTACAGGTGGGGCACGGTGGCTCACACCTGTAATCCTGGCACTTTGGGAGCTGAGGCAGGAGGATCCCTTCAGGTTGGGAGTTTGAGACCAACCTGAGCAAGCGTGAGATCCCGTCTCTAGTAAAAATAGAAAAACTAGCCAGGCATGGTGGCTGGCGCCTGTAATCCCAGCTACTTGGGAAGCTGAGGCAAAAGGATTGCTTGAACCCAGGAGTCTGAGATTGTTGTGAGCTGTGATGACACCAGGGCACTCTACCCAGCGAGACAGAGTAAGACTCTGTCTCAAAATAATAATATTAATAATAAATATCCATGTTACAGTGCTCTGAGTCAACCACATCAATGCTTTGTGTCAGTTGCCTAAACCCACCCTGGAAATGCGGTATGACCACAGAACACTAGGCAGTCCAGAACATTGAATCAGATTTAGTGACTGTTTGTTGGTACCTTCTATAGGGTTGATACTGTACATCACAGCTTGCCTACAGATACCTAGGTGTCCAAGATGTTTACCCTCTATAGATTGTAGCAGGCTAACACTCTTTCTTCCCACTTTTGGAAAGCTGTTCTTCCCCCACCAGTGGCTGCGAATCAGGGTAGTTTACTTCTCCAGACACGGAGGTGGGCACATGACCCAGGCTGGGTCAGTTGCAGCCCTTTCCTGGGACCTTTCTAATGTGGTGGAATGAGGTTTGTTTGATATGAAGTCTATGTGAGCTGTAGGCTGGTTTTGACTAAAGCATCAGTTCATTGTCCCATATTCGCTTGTTCCTGCCCTCCTCTATGTTTACTTTGTCTTCAGCCTGGCTTTTCTCATGGTAGCAGGCAAGACAGTCTCATGTTGCACAATTCCAAGGGCATTATTCAATTTCCAACCTCCTCACCAAGAATCTACAAACCTAATCTTGAGGGTATGTGTGTTCTCCATGCAAATTTTTAAAATAATTAAAAAATTTTTATTTATTTGAGACAGTCTCATTGTGTTGCCCTCTGTAGAGTGCTGTCATGTCATAGCTCATAGCAACCTCAAATACCCGGGTTTAAGCGAATCTCTTGCCTCAGTCTGCCAGGACTACAAGTGCCCACCACAACACACAGGCTATTTTTTAGAGATAGGGTCACGCTCTTGCTCAGGCTGGTCTCTTCACTAACTGATGACTCAGCTGTTGAATAAGTTCTTTCTCTGCTATTGAATAGTTTGTGTACTTCTTTGTCTTCTCCCTTAAAACCTGAGCTCTTTTAGGAAAGAGACGTCACTAATTTGCTGAATCCCCGGCATGCTTAGCATGGTGCTTTCCACATAGTGGGGACTCAATTAAGTTGTTGAAATGAATGAATGAAGATCTGTCATGCCAACACTCTGGCTAATTTGAAAACATCTGGGACACCTTTAGTTTATTATTTGCTGTAGATGAGTCTTAGGTACTTGGGGCCTTGCCAATCTCTTTCTCTTTGTACTCTACCCTGTATTTATATGTTATTCATTTTATAAGCATACTGTTCATTGTTTTGTTTAAGAAACCGGTATGATTACATATTATTTTTCTGGCTTGTCAAGATCACATTGAATGATAAACCCTCAAAAATACCAATTTCTCTTATCACCTCTGTGTCATTCAAAAACATGCTATTTGTTTAGTGATATTCCAGTGTATAATTCTATAATTATTGTCATTAGAAAGGGACAAACTGAACTCTTTCCACTCACTGATATTTCCTGAGCAATCACTGGGTGAATAATGTCCACTCAAACATTCATTAAGTGCACACCATGAAACCAGCTCAGCAAGGCCACCTGGAGGATACAAAGAGATCTATCATGCTGTCCCTGCCCTTAGTTTGCTATCATCTAATTGAGGGGAAAGCCCCCAAGTAACAAGTTCAATGGTAATGTGAGGCATATATTTGGCTGGTCCATATACTGCATTTATTCTGATGAGTCAAGCCCTCACTTGGTTGGCTGGCTTTTAATTCAATTTGGTCACTCTACCCAGGGGGATAGCTTGAGGCTCCATCTCAAAAAAAAAATTAATTCGATTTGGTGAGGCATCCATTCTGATTGATTGGGTGTCCATCCATTCTGATTGATCAGACTTCCAATCTGATTGGTCAAATGCTCATGCCAAACTGATTGTTATATATTTTGCATATCACCACTGGATGCAAAGGTTCAATAAAAATGAGATGACAATACTAAGAAAAATTGCTACGTGAAAGTACAGTATCTGCTTACCTAAGAAGTCTCTACAAACCTAGCTTCTTACATCAAAGTCAGGATGTTGTAAAAGAGAGGGGAGGACATTGTGCATTCCCTCCACACTGGGTTAAGAACATAACTAAATGAGAGGCTACCTTGGTACAGACCCCCAGGCAAGGGCCAAGGCCAAGGCTCATATAAAGGCAAAACTCTTTTTCTTGGGAGTCAAGGGTAGATATCTAATCACCTAGAATAGAGAGGCCACCCAAGTTGCAACTATTGTGGGTGGTTCCATTTCTGGATGGGTCTAGCCCATACAAAGGGGAGGTGCAGCTTTGCATGTGTGGAGAGTAAGGCTCGATATTTTACTACACTAAAGGGCAGCTTGGAAGGAATCCATTCTAATACCTCTCTTATCATGTCTTTTTCTGACAAGAAAATGTTAGTAAAATGCACTCATTTTATTAACCTAGGCATGGCTCTTTTGTAGGATTTTGGTAAGTACTATGCATTTTGGGTAGAGCTTCTTGTAAACTTGAGTTATTAAAGAAAGTCTTTGGGAGCCAACTTTCAAAATGGGCAATCATCCAATAGCAAAGTCAAGATGTGCTGAAACTCACAATCAGCCATCAGAAGAGACACTGGGTGCTTATGGTAGTAAATAACAGAACACTGAATGACTGAATAATATTTATTTAAATAATAAAAATACTTAATCATATACTGAAAGAATCAGATACAGATCTAGTGACAGGTGAGGCTTAGTGCAGCAGCTCAAATGACAGGCCTGGGACCTGGTTTCTCCCTCTTAGTTTCTCAGCATCACTTCCTCAAAGTAGCACTTATTTTATTCATCAGGTCAGCCCCATCCTGGTTGCAAAATGTGTCCTGAAATTCCTGGGGCTCCTTTTACATTCAAACAATGTGGTCTTGCTTCCATATTCAAACAAAGCAAAATGCAGAGAATCATCTTCTATAAGAGTTCAAATAAGTGCCCTGAAATTGAGTCCCATAGGCTTTGACTGACCTTCCCTGAACCAATCCAGGGCCCAAGAGTGGCCTTCGTCAATTGTTTTAAGTTGACCTGGAGCTGGATATGGGATATGTGTCACCAAAATACAGGGTTCTGTCAGAAATCAAGAAAACTGGGCAGGAGGATTGCATGAGGCCATGAGTTCAAGACCAGCCTGAACAACAGAGTAAGACCCCATCTCTACAAGAAATAAAAAAATTATCTGGGGTGGCAGTGTGAGCCCATAGTCCTTGCTACTCAGGAGGCTAAGGCAGGAGGCCCTCCTACAGCCCGGGAGTTCAAGACTGTACTCCTATGATTGTGTTGCTGCACTCTAGCCAATCACCAAAGAGAGACTGTCTCAGAAAAAGAATGCTGGGTGTAGTGATACATACTTGTAATCCTAGCATTTCAGGAGGCTGAGGCAGAAGGCTCCCTTGAGGCCAGGAATTTGAGAAGACTGGACAAGGCTTGGAACCAACAAATGAACACTATCACCTGTGTTTAAGAGTCAAAAGAGACATGTGGATATTTGTGTCAAGTACTACGAGATGATTGGTTATGCTGGAATTTCTGGAGTAACTATGGAGCTCAATCTAGGAAAATTCTGACTTGTCATTCTCTTAAATAGATGGATTGATGTTTAATGGGGAAGAAGGAAATGTGGCCTTCTCGTGTGGCCCAAATTCAGAATTAACATAGGCTTTTGCCTACCTGGCTCCTTTTCTGCCCTACTTCAGCAATCGGCTAAGGTTAAAGCTCACGTTAAAAAACTTTGCAGCCTTGGCTCGGCGCCTGTGGCTCAGTCAGCTAAGGCGCCAGCCATGTACACCTAAGGTGGCGGGTTTGAATCCCCAGCCCGGACCCGCCAAACAACAATGATGGCTGCAACCAAAAAATGGCCGGGCCTTGTGGCGGGCACCTGTGGTCCCAGCTACTTGGGAGGCGGAGGCAGGAGACTCGCTTGAGCCCAGGAGTTGGAGGTTGCTATGAGCTGTGATGCCATG